>QANX01002169.1:0-57691 GCA_003254975.1 Ochetophila trinervis | reverse complement strand
AGAAAAAAAAAAGGTTTGTAAAGATAGGCTGCGTATTTTTGCAACCTTGTAGATACATCTGCAAATATAGAAAAACTTGCATACAAAATAGCAGGCTATCATTTTTTTAATTATGTACCATGTAAATTTAACATTACAGGACTATAAAATAAAATATATAAATTCTACAAAATATTTAAAATTTTGTTTATGAATAAACTGTTGCACCAAATCATCTGTACAACAGTTGTATATAAATTTTTACATTCAACAATAGAGGTGATGGTCAGAATCCAAATCCTTTACCATCCCTTCCATAAGCATTATCTAAGAAAAATATTGAGAAAAAAATGGTATTCTTTGGAAGAAACAACATAGTAAAACAATCACAAGTTTAAAATTCAAAATTTTCTAGTATTGGAGCGATGAGAGCAATGTGTATAAAATGGACAAAAATGGGGAATGGAAAGAAAGGAAACTCCAAATTTTGGCTGATTGAATGGAGTTCTCCGCAAAGAAGAGACTTGGTTTCTCAGCTAAGTTTTGTTTGTTATTAGCAAGCATAAAAAAATGTTAGGATTTAGAAAAACAACTTCCAAAATGTAATCCCAGGTGAAGAAACAAAATCTTTCAGGATTTCACATAGGAAGATATCACTACCCATATTGTTTTGTTATCTTATTTTGGTAAAATATAAAAAAATAAAATAATAACACTATGTCGTCGTCGTCGTCGTCATAATAATAATAATAATAATAATAAATAAATAAAAGATAGTGTTGGAAAGGAAGACTAAGATCCCCGTAATGGGGACAAAACATAAATGAAGATGAAGTGGTATGTCACATGTGATTGAAATCATGGTTTTTGGCAATGTGACCGAAATAGAATATTTAAAAATAAATAAATAAATTGTTAAAACGGTTGAGTGGCATCGAACTAATTTACAATAGTATTTTATTTTTATTTTTTCTATTTTTTCCCCCAAATTTGAATCCTCAAAAACACGGGATTTCTTGCACCCAGAAAAAACAAAATAAAAGATCAAACAAACAACAATGCCTATTGCCTATAGGAGTTACAGGGGGTCAAGAGACATATCATAATTTCCACTTTCTGGATCACCATAAAAAGTGCCAGCTAGCTTCTAAGACTTTAGGATTGTGTCACATTTAATTTTGACTTCTCCAATAAAAAGATAGATATGGACTAACAAGTAATTTCCTCCAGTTCTGTTGATTTAGAATCACCATTTTTCTTTTTCTATTTTTGAGGCTTTTTTTTTTTTTTTTTAAAGACATGTATGGCTTGCACAAGTACCACAGATTGTGTGACAGAGAAAAACAAGTTTCAACAATAAATAACAAATTTTGGCCAAGATATTTAAACCATCAAAATCAACAAATGCTATTTCTATTTTTCTTTTACCAGGATTGGATATATTAAGTGTAAGAAAATTGTAAAAATTATAGGGAAACTCACACATGGACCATTTCAATATAATCCAAAGGGTCAAATGAGCTAAAAATCATAATCATAAAAAGGAAATGGTGCTTCCTGTATGATTGGTTGCCAATTCCAGATCTAGGCATTTTGGGGGCCTATGAAATGGACTCCACATCACCTGTCAGAAAATGGGTTAGTTTTTTTATCAGAAGAAAGACGACATAGCATAGCATCCATGAGAAAGGAGCCAAGAAAAGAAGACAAGCACATAAAACATATGCACACCGTTTCAGAAGAAAAGGAAACAAAGTGCAGTGCATGTATAATTTCTGCTCAGTGGTCGGTCGTGCAATTTTCAATCATACCCTCATGGTAGTGTACTAGTGTGCACATGTATGGGGCTTTTGAGCAAGCACATTTTCAATTACCAATTCTTTCAGTACATCATTCCTATCCATGTGCTTTTGTTCAGAAATGTTCAGTACCAAGAAATAAGTTGCCTCCTTAGTGAGATACCATGGAGCCAATTATCAGAATGGCCCCAGATTATGTTCTATACTTAATCGCTCAAAATAAAATGACAGTTGGGAAAGATGAAAAACTGATAAAATCACAACACAACAAAAAGTCTACAAACATGCTCATTGCCAAGACAATTTATGCCGGAAGTAAGTATCCATTAGCTTGTTTTAAGATAAACAATATACACAAAACAGTTGAGTCTAATTCTTAGGTACTTAACAAAACCTTAATCAAATGATCAAATTTCAATTTTAATCATGAAAACAGAAAGCTACCTTCATTACAACGATCTCTGAGCTGGGTGAGTGCTACAGCAATTTCAGCACCAACACGAGCATTATTTTTCACCAATGCAATGTCTAGGAATTGTTAAGAAGCTGTTTTAATAAAGACTCAAATAACATCAACATTTTAAAAAAATAAAAAATAAATAAAAGAAGTTAACTTGCACGTTTGCACACTGTTCTGTCAGCCTCTATAACTGTTTAGAATTTGATCAAGTTACCTGCACATGCTACAACAAGTGATGTAAATGATAATGTAAATGGAGCATTATACAAAGGATACTTGAAGATAGAGAAGCTCCTCCAGTTAATTCATTCACCCTCGCAAGCAAGAAAGGTGTTTCAGCATTTCCGGTTATGTTCTTATCCCTAAGGTCGCAAAACTCCAGTATCATATGATTAGAGCATATATAAGAAACACAAATCCAAAATAACCTGGAAAGAGAACACTACTGTTTCAGATCATTGATTAAAAAATACAAAACCTATTTTACCTTGCTTCTTTAAGAGCTTTTTGTATTGCAGATTCAATTAAGCTTCCAGAAGCTGAGTATTCTCTCGGAATTGGAACTGCAATTAGAATCCCAGTTCCGAGCTTAAGTTTCATGTTTGCATCTGCATAATAATAAAAAAGAAAAAGAAAACCTCATTACATTTAGATTTATAAATCAAATTAAGAAGAGTGTTTGAAATACAATAACTTTTTCACTCGCCGATAAGCCGAGCACAGTCTTCTGGGCTGTCTACACGACAAGGTGCCTATACAATGTTCAAACAAAAGACCCTCAGTTACTTAGACATGTTGGAATGGAAGTATTGAAAAATGTATTCAAGCTCACATGCATGTTTTGAGCTGTTTGATTGTTCATAGGAGATCATTATGACATTTTCCCTTCCTATCATGCATCACTACCATTAGGGCCATGGAATTGACAAAGTTCTCATACTTCCAACCACAAAAACAAGGTTTTTCCTTGCTCCTCACCTTTAACAAAAGTAATCATCTTGAAGATGCCAACACCCAAACCATTTTGTTTGGAAATTGGAAAAAAAATGGCAAAAAAATTGCAAACAATTTTCTTTAGAGGGGCAGTCAGGATGTTAAAGAGAAATGCAATGCATCAGTCTATTGGCTCTATAAGAGTGTAACTGCATATTTTTCACCCATCCCGATCATCCAGTTTACATACTAGCATTTGGATGTATCTCATACCATAAACCAATGGCAAAACAAAATCACAAAAATTGACCCAGACAATTTATGACACCAATCAACGAATTAACAGAAAGCATTAACTAAGAAGTACAAAGACTAATTAAAATATTTGCTGGTTTAGTGAATAAAATTAAAAACTTCTACTTTAAGAAAGAAACACAATTAAGAAATAGAATTGACCATTAATACCTTGCAGCCACTTGTTTCTGTGAAAAATGCTGGAAACTCATTCGTTTTGTAAGCAGCAACACAAACACCCTGTGTTTCCTATAATGATTTAATATAAATTGAAAACTCAGCAATCAATAATTGATAACCCAACAGGCCGATGCTAGACTTCTAACAATATATGAAGGATAATAGAGTGAGTGAGTACCAAGTATTCAAGTGTTCGAGGAATATCTAATATTGACTTTACACCAGCAGAAATGACTGCCACTGGTGTCCTTCCAAGCTCAGTAAGATCAGAAGATATATCCATTGCTGAAAAGGAAGAGGTATTAGATAAAATATTTGAAGTATTAGGCCTTATGTTTAAACAAGCTCATCCATGTATCCTACATTGGCATATGGCATAAATTGTTAGAAGATAGGTTCAAATATTATATTCGGGGCATTAAAACACTGCCCTTGTTACCACCTAAACTGCTGCATGTGGTCTATAATCATTTTCCTGGTCCAGGGTAAGAGTTTGATGCAAACATTAATTTCTACCTCTACAACATAGAATACGAGGAGGATAACTTTCGAAGTGCCCTCTTGCTCAAATGTTTTGAACGTATAAAAACCAAAGATCAATTAACCAATCCTTGTAGACATAACAATTTAAAAGGAAAAATACTGGTTCTTTTGCTGATTAAGTAACTCCATTGCTTATCAGTGCTCCAATTTAGACAATTAGGTGTACCATTGAGAAAAACAAACAATCAATTTAGCTTCCTCTATCTTAGACGGAAATCCAACCAACATAAATTGCTTTAGTTTGACTAAATATCAATGAAAAGTTAGACATCTGGGGTGTTTCTTATCATAACTACTGGTTTTAATTTCCAGAACATCATCTGCAGTCCCATAAAGGGGAAAAGGAGCTTCAATCTTGAATATTTCTGAGATTGAAATTATTTTTATTTTTATTTTTTTAAATAAACAAAAAATACACTTACTATCTTCACCGTGTCTATGAACTCCCCCAATCCCTCCAGTAACAAACACTGAAATGCCAACCTACAACAGTTTGTGACATGTGGTATTAGCAATTAGTAAAAATTAAAAATATGCATCTAGTAGTTTCTATAACCAAAGACAAGAAAGGAATTTTTCAAACAATAAGTAAGCCAAAAAACAGGGACGTCACCAGAGATGCAATAAACATAGTTGCAGAAACAGTAGTTGCACCATTCCCCCTGGTAGCCACCTGGAAAAAAGCCAACAAGTCATCATGTCTGAAGTGTGTGTAATGGTACCACTGTACAGGTGTGCAGAGCTTCAGTAATAGTGTATATAGATGACTGAAGCAAATAAATTACTAATTTTTCATAGTTTCACCACTAAAGCATGAAGATAAACTTATAAAACATGGTCCAATGTACAAATTACAATTAAAATTTCTTACATTATGTCAGCATAAACTTGCCCAGTGTACAAATTATTGTAACTTCTAATAATTATTCTTCTAAAATAATAAAAAGAAAAATATATCTTATAGAAAATGATAACTTTAATTTATTTCTAAATTTATACTGTGAAACAGCAAACTTTCTATTCTGCAAAGTATATAGACCTTAACACCAGGCGAATGAATTTGTGCTTGCTACATACAAAGCAGCAGTGACTATTGTCTCTATGATAACGGTTACTCACAACATGTACAATGTCCCTTCGAGCTGTCTTCTGGGCATGGGTTCCAAGATTGGCAAGCCTCGCAAGTTCTTCCACGCTCAGACCTGCGTATAAAACAGTTTAGCAATGTAAAGAATTTAACGCCAACCTGTCTTTCATATTTTGCAGCTGTATAAACATGTTGGCAAAGTAGCCAACACCCCCAAGCCAACTGAACCAATAAATAGTTGTCCAAAAAAAACTAATCAGCAACAATTGTCCAAAGTGGAATACAAGTTTTATCGCATTAATCTAATCAAAACAGCATACTGAGCTGAGACAGAGAAGGATCTAATCAGCAAACAAAATTCAGAGTAGGACACTCATATTTTTCTCTTGCTGTAATGAAAAGAAATGGATTCATCATATTTTCTTTCTTGTGTCGATATTCCCACATTCATCTTCAGAACCCACTTATACAAATGATTTTTAAACAGACAAATTAAGGTTCCTGCCTTGTAGAGCAATTACATAAAAAAAAAAAAAAAAGTAAAGCCATTTTTGAAATGGATGATTACTAATATAGTTAATCGCATATTCTATTCCTGAACTTTCCAAGTTCACAGAACAAAGTAATTGACGTCAGCTAACTACAATCACTAGAAAAAAAAGCTTGTAAACTACTTGCAACCATTTGTTGATGCGTTTTGAGTCCAGGAAAACAAATTATTGCAATTAACATAAGCTAACCATCCAAGCGCACATCTTATCCCAGAAAGTAAGAGTAAAAGTATAACATAAACACCTACGCAAGGTATGCCATCTAGAATTGCAATAGTAGCAGGAACAGCTCCTTTCTCTCTTACATTTGCCTCCACTTCCTTGGCAGTTTCCAGATTCTGTGGATATGGCATCCCTAAACACAAAATTTGAGTTTTTTTCCAGTTAAACATTCACATGGTATCTGTATATATAAGACAATAAAAACAAATACGTAGCTATGCACACATTAAAATGCTGTAGTTATCAAAATAAATCCCAGAATCGCCACAAAAATAGAGTCAACACATGTCTGTCATGGGATAGAATCAAACAATAGTTAAACTTGAATAAATGGATTCACTTATCTCCATTCAAAATCTCCATAAACAATAAATCTCACATTTGTATTTTGTATTTAATATATATATATAAAGGCAAAAAAATTAATAGTAAAAGTAGGGGTTTGTTTATTTATTTACCATGGGAAATGATAGTGGATTCAAGAGCAACAATAGCATGTCCATTTGACAAAGCTTTAGAAACCTCCGGAGAAACCTTGATAAACCCCACACCCTGTTCATAAAAATAAAGAAATAAATAAATGGTGAATCTTGGAAGTGAAAAATTGAAAACCCAGATATGAAATTGGAACCTTGTTGTCGGAGCGGGAGTGTGAGGGACGCAAGTGCCTTTGAAGACTGGATAGCCTGGAAGCAGCTGAAGAAGAAGAAGAAGAAGACGACCCCATAATTACTAGGACTGGGTTCGACTTGTTTTTGCCGTTTCAATAGCTTGTCAGTGGTACGTATACAGAACCGCTTTTATTAATATTCTTTTTATATACAAAAATAAAATAAAATTCAATGATTTATAAATTGGATTACTCTGTTTTTATATATAAATTGGGTTAATCCTTTATATATTATTATTTGAAGATTTTGTTGTATTTTTTTTTCTTAAAATTAAAATTTATTATGCGAAAATCCATCTAAATTTAATTTTATTAAAAATATGATGGAAATATATTTAGCATTGAAAAACAAAACAATAAAAATATTGTTTTGAATTTATTATATTAAAAATATATTAGCTTACATTTAGCTATATTTATTATTTAAAAGGTCTTAATCGGGCAATAAACAAAAATGTCATTTTGCCACGTCATCTTAATAGATTAATTGGTAACTCTATTATTACTTGTATTAATATGCATATCAAGTATTTTATGTAATAATATTTGATTTGTTTATGTTTAGTTTTATATATTCCTTTAATAGTTGATTTATGTATAATTAAATTATATTAATATGTTGATTAATAAAATATTAATACACTACATTTGATATACGTTTTATATTCTTAGTAAATTTATTATGTATTTTTAGTATTACTCATTATGTCACTTATGAGTTCAAGAGCTAAAATTTATCGATACTTCAAATATATTTTTAAATCATGAGGCATTTACATTTTGACCAGTCAAAAAATAGTCATAAAATTTATATACTTTTATGTTATTGGCTTATATTTTAGTTATATTTATCATTTATAGTGTTCATTTATCAATATATATAATTTATTTATCGATATATATGGAGTATATTAGAATTCCAACTAATAAAATAAGGTATTTTGTTACTTGTCATCTTTAGATATGATAACCACCCTGTTGCGATTGCAACATTTAATTCGTATTTTTTTTATTTTAAATATTTATTTAAAAAAGTAATTATTTTTGAATACCCACTTATATGAATTTGACTAGTAATAGTCACCAACAAATAACATTTTTCAAAATAAAAATATATTAATATGCGTCAGCGTCGCCATCTTGATAGAGTAGGAAAAAAGAAAATTAGCCATGAAAAATAAAATAATTGACTTGCTAAAATTATTGATCAAATTTTGACTACCAAATGATTTAGTATTATATTATAGGATTTTTCCTTCTTTTTTTTGAAATTATTATTTTATAGGATTTATTTCCATAGTTTTAAACTCTTGTTTTGACCAAAAAAAAACTGTTGTTAATTTACCAAGCATGAATAAACTGTTACATTGTTTGCTAATCAAATTTTAGTTAACAAATTTGGTACCATAAAACTAAAATTACGTAGACGGTAGTGGATTTTGATTTTGTTTAAAGACAAAAACATACATGGATCATTCAGCATCCAACGATATGCTCTTGGGGTCATTTCGGTAAATGCATTAAGACATATAACCACCACGTACTGTCTTTTCTTCCTCTTTCCGTCCTCTTCTCTGCCGTCGCTTGCTCTTCATTCTCATGGCTTCCAGAATTTCACTGAACCCAATCCCAGTTGGAAAATTCCCAAAACACCCACATCAAATACCTCTTTTTTCTATTTCACCACTGGGTTTCCATTCAAAGACCACTTCTTTCAGGACTGTTTCGAGCTCTAGAGGAGGATTACCAGTACCACAGCCACCACGAGCTGTCAAAGAGGGAGTTATCGAATCCCCGAATTCAGAATCAACCCACGATTCCCAAACTACCCCTCCTTCCTCTACTAAGCTTGTTCTCGTTGTTGGAGGCTCCGGTGGTGTTGGTAGGCTCTTATGGTCTTTTCATTTCTCTTGGTCACTTCATATGCGTATAGATACATATATACATTTCTTGTCCTTGTATTCTGCTTAATTAAGATATGGGTTTTCGTAATTGCTATTTTTATTTTTATTTTTGTATCTATTGTTCATATTTTGTTGTTTCTTTGCAATTTATCGCAGTTCTTGAATTGGGTTTGCTTCATTGAAGCATGAGAAATTTATGGTTCCTGGTAGATTTTTCTGTATTTTTGTGAATACCCACTTTTTGAATTTGGTAAGGATTTTTTAATGTCTATTTGGTTCTTTTTTATCTATTTTTTTCAGGGCAACTAGTAGTGGCATCATTGCTGAACCGGAAGATCAAGTCGCGCCTATTACTACGTGATCCTGAGAAAGCAACAGCATTATTTGGTGAACAAGATGAAGAGGCTTTACAGGTACCAGACAACTTCACTGTGGATTATGGACCAGATATTGTTTTCCACCATCTTCTTCCTTGTAGTTTCTTATTTTATAGATTATCTTTACAGGGTGAAACACAGTTTTTCTTGCTTCTAACCTTTTATTGGTGATACATCTTTAAACTTGATAGGTACGTAAAGGGGACACACGGAACCCAGGAGATCTAGATCCATCTATATTTGAGGTTTGTGCTTTTTGTATTTTGTAATTCTGGGGAGGAAAAAGGTTTTGATTTGGATTGGACATGAATATTTCTTTTCCCCAAAAATGTTGTTGTCTTGCAGGGTGTAACGCATGTGATTTGCTGCTCAGGGACAACAGCATTTCCTTCAAAGAGGTGGGATGGGGATAATACACCAGAAAAAGTAGGTAAGGTTTATATCTACTTTGTGATTTGAAACAGACAAATACAAGCATGAAGTCGCATCCACATTGACGTATAGATTTTCTGAGTTTATGACTGCTGATTTTTCCTTTCGAAGATTGGGAGGGCGTTAGAAATCTTATATCTGCACTGCCTTCATCAGTCAAAAGGGTTGTTCTTGTTTCTTCAATAGGTGTAACCAAGTGCAACGAACTGCCATGGAGGTAAGATTAATGGTGAGTTATAAAACCACCCAATTGGTTGGTTTATTTTTACTTCTCCCTGTTAGCATTAGCATGAAATCAAATTTAGTGGTTCAGTTTCGTGTCAGAGTCTCTTCAAATGTTTTCTGGTATGTACACTGAAATGATAAGGCTGTGTTTGGTGTTTAGAATCCACCAAGGAAAAAAGTAAAAATCAGTATAGAAAATGTAAACTGTAATGAATAACATTTCTGAATAAGAACTACATGATAAGCTATATCTTAAGTTTTGTATTACTTATATTTGTGGTCCTTAATTTTTCTTATTTTATTGTGTCAGCATTATGAACCTTTTTGGTGTTCTCAAATATAAGAAGATGGGGGAGGATTTTCTTGAAAATTCTGGTCTACCATTTACAATTATCAGGTTAGTGTAAACTAGTATATAACTTTCAGTTTCATTTAATGTTAAGAAATTAACAATTCTTTACAGTAACAATTGAGAGACACTTGCACAACAGTTTCTGCTTAACATAACTTTGTGCTTATGTCAAATTTACATGTATAAAAGACCAGGTAGATTGACAGATGGACCTTACACATCATATGATCTAAATACTTTGCTCAAAGCTACAGCAGGGCAACGACGCGCAGTCCTTATTGGCCAAGGTATGTTGTTTAAAAATGGTATAAGTTTGAGTTATAACATGTTTCGTTTATTACAAATTGGAATGGAATATCTCTATTAGTTTATGCTATTTTTTATAACAGTATAAGACATGGAAGGATATATAACTCATTAGGTGGTGACGGAGTCTCCAAGAAGTTTAGGATTTGTAAATCAATTATAAGATGGAAATATTGCATTTTATGGCTGAATGTTGTGAAAACCTTAAACAGATGCTCACTGGAAATTCATGGAAAACATGTAAGTTTGAAGTTTGTAAGGTTATTTTCAAGAGATGTTTGAAGGCCTAATATTCTGGAAAATATTTTGGTTAAAGAAAGGGGGCTTGAATTTGGTCTGCAAGGTGAGGAGAAAAGGAAGAAATAGGTGCTGCTTAGAGCCTTTGAACAGTGTATTTGAACAGTAAACAAGAAGAAAGAGAGGGAAAGGAAAGAGCTTTTCTCTGTTCGTCATTTCTGGATCATAACAATTACCAAAAAAAAAATTCTGGATCATAAAATCACCTATTCCTTATTTTATTCATATTTCTTTTATTTTAACAAATTTAGATAGTGGTTCTCAGGAGATAAATTAGTTGGTGAGGCTAGCAGACTTGTAGTCGCTGAAGCTTGCATTCAGGCATTGGACATAGAATTCACTCAAGGCAAAGCTTATGAAATCAGCTCAGTTGAGGTAATTTTCAAAAGCTAATTGCAATTGATTATCAATAGAAGAAGATGCACATATAATAGGTATGACAAGTCCATAGTCACTTTGGCATTTTAATATAGAATCAATCCCTTTCCCATCAAAGATATTTACGGCAATCAATTTTATTAAAAAAAATGAGAATATATATCTTTACTTTTAAGGATTTGTATTTAGTACAATAATGGCCTGTACAGGTTTTGATATGGTTCATTTAGCAGATTTTAGTGATTCTCAGGCAATGATATTATCTTTTGCTGATTTTTAGTAATTTTAGGTGCACCAAATATCATGTATCCAAACATTTAGATCGTTTTACATGTTTCACTTTTTATTTTGATAATGACAGCGAATGACAGAGCAGTATATTAATTTTACTGTGTCTAATAAACAAATAGTGAGCCTTTTGAACAATTTTCTATTGGGTATCTTTTTGTCCTTGTTAATTGGAGGTTCTTGTACTGTTTATTATAGTTGTAATATGTTTAATCTTTTCTGTTACTTCCGGAAGATGAATTTTGCTGTTTAATTGGAATTTTTTTTTGGTCAACCATTAGAATAAATACTGTTTTAGATAGAAGCAACTTGGATTAGTTGAGCTAACACTGTCTTTAGTCATGATTAAAGAAGTTTGACTACAATTTTTTGTACTGTGCAGGGTGAAGGTCCAGGAAGTGATAAGCAAAAGTGGAGAGAGCTATTCAAAACTGCTGAAACCCAATAGTTAAATCTGGATAAAAATTTCCACATAATTCAGCTACTTTCTTCACATGTACCTATGAAGATACTAATTAAAAAAACCAATTCTATGTAATATATACTGCCTAAAGCTGTAAATAACCAATATATATCAACTTCATTTTTCTTGTTATTTTCATGAAGTTGAGATTCAAAAACAATTTATCTCATAAATGGAATTTAGATAAATTTTAAAGTGTTAATGAATGAGTTAATTATATGTAGATATGGTTTTCCAAGCCACACTCTAGAGTAGTTCTATAATCTGTAATTGGAATTGAGGCAGGCAGAAAGGCAGTTTTGAAGCAACTCATGCATGGATTTTTTATTCGCATAAAGTTGGCAAAAACATTAATAAACTAACTTAGTTTAAGAAAAGAGCCCTAATGTATATTTTTGAACGAAAAGACGTACATAAATTCTCAATTCAGAAAAAGAAAAAAAAAAAAAAGACAGAGATATAGATAGGGTGAGAGAAGTAAAAGAAAAAGGAGCAAATTATGTTATACAACATTACATTTGAGCTTTTAAAAAATACTACCTATAAATTCTCCTCTTGTATCCCAGGGCCGGCTTTCAAAAGATTTACCGATTATACTGCGTCTGTCATTTATGGTCCCATCTTCGCAGCGATACTCGGGAAAGTATTCCAGAAAAGTTTTGCTTCCTAGTTGAACAATTCCATGAAAGAGGAAGTTCCTCAGCAGATGCTGTGGAATTACAAGGGAAGTAAGCAACTGGTTTGCCAATTGGTCTCTGAACAAAATTAAAGCATACATGAATTTTTATACCTTTGTTTGGGTCTCTCCAATCAACTTTTGCAAAACTCTGTGACCAGGATCCTGATTTCCAGATGTTGCCTCAAGTAAATGAGTCAGGAAAGCAAACGATGGGGAATAATATAAAATAAATCTTATTCATGCCGATCTATGAGAGATGCAAGGTTTCTGTCCATGAATCTGATTGTTTGTTTTAACACTATAACTTCATCGAGTTTGGCTTCTAAACTATTGTGTAATAACACATTGCTGACAGCTTCCGAACAACTAGACTGTCAAGACAAAATGGTTTGTGGTAAGATTGCTCTGATGTATATATATCAAAGTGATATATATACATCAACAATTTAACCAGACAAGGAACATTCAAGGATTTAAAATACAGTTGTTGTAAGATCATTTCTATAAAGACTAGCTTAAAATTTTATACTACATCATTACATGACCAATTTGTTCTGAAGTTCAAAGTAATTTGAGATGTTGAATATGAAGACCATCATGCACCTTGTTCTTCAATTTGTTTTATTTTTTAACCTTGAAATTTTATCAGACTGGTCTACATATGATATATATAGAAATCTAGGAATTCAAATTTCTTTTTTCTTTTCTCAGTCATTTTTATCTTAATTGGTTAGACTAGTAACATTTCAAAGTCACATGCTTGAAGAAGACTAGGGATGCAAGCATGATAGACAAACAAAATCCCTTCTTACGGTCCTATTTCCAACCAAAGAGGAGTTGATAAAAGAAATGTAGGATAAGAAAAAAGCATAGACAAGAATACTAATTACCTTTTCTGCTCTCCATGTTAGATATCTATGCTGCGCTTCAACATTGTATTTAATACCAGATGGATCTGTTTCTTCTACTGCTTCCTCCATTAGATCAAGCCACGCCTGCAGAGCCAAACAAATAAACAGCATAACTGTGAAATCTATGGTCAGCTAACAAGTTGAAATAGAAATAACAAATAAACAATGATATGTGAAGTCCAACCAAAAGTACGCAATATAAATAGCACCATAAATTTGCTGAAACCTTTAGAAAGAACTATTACTATTGCATATATACCTTGTAATAATCCATGAACGCAGAAAATAAGACATCATGCTTGTATTTGCTTGAAGGAAATTTGGTCCATAACACAATTGGTGAGAAAAATTTTAAAGACTCGCTTGTAAGCTTTCCTCCCCAGGGTAAAAGCTGCATGAAATCTGTGTTGAGTCGACATGCCATAAATTTTAGAAAGGACTTTGAATCAAATATAAAGATAAGGGTTTATGTTTAATGAGCCAGTACGAGCATTGATGTTACCTCAGCATATTTAACTCCAAGAGGCATTAAACTTTTGTAGTATTTTTCTTTGTAATCTCTTTGACTGATGACATCATGCAAAGGGTTAAGATCCCTGACAGATCATTCACATAGAGTTCCTATTTGAGTAAATTATAATAACAATACCAAAATTGGCCAAGCTTACAAGGATATATAATTAGTTTCCACTCCAGTTTTGGATAGTTTTACAAATTTTGGAGAATAGAGCCCTTAGAAAGCATGTTTCTCAGTTAAGGCGATAGTATACCATTCAACAATAAATGTTTCAGAAAATGATTATTATATATGAGCAGCAAAACGGGTTCCAAAAATTAGAGAAAGAAGAAAGCTTACAGCAAAATTATGTTTGTATTTCCACTGGTAAAAAAGTTGGCACAAAATATGGGTACATCATACTCCGGTTTTGGGAAGACACCCAAATCCAAAACCTGCAAAAAGTTGTATAAAGAGATTTGCAGCAGAAACAATATCAATTTAACCTATATTTGAAGAGCCTGTATAACAATAGGACCAATATTGGATGAAACTATTTATTTTTATATGCATATACAGCTTATTTAACCACAAACCAAGTTTGTATCAGTTATGATGGAAAAGAGTAGGCTTCTTTCCACTTTATTTATTCTTCACTGAATTAGATAATTTGCTAGCTTTAACAGCTTAAGCTTAAAAAGTTGTTACAACTAATAGCTTAAGCTTCTATAAGGTTTCAATTATTTATCATGGTAACAATCTAACAACACTTTTTCTCTATAACATGACCTCTCATTTGGCTTTAAGTTGTATAAGACCTATGCAAATGAAGAGAGACTTGGATCAACACAAAAGAGCTTTTTGAAACAGTTAAATCTTATAAAAGTTGGGTATTTAGAACCCTATAATTAAAATATTAAAATATTTAACATCCACTTTTATCCTCCGATGCCAGGACTGTGAGCAAAAATTTCAAAAATAGCTTTGAAACATACAATGGTTATGATGCATACTACACTGAGCTCAGAAATTTCTTCTATTTCAGTATTTCTCAGGGGAATGAGATGAAAAAAAATAAGGGGATGAGGATTGGAGGATAACTGGGGCAACTGAAGCTAATGTTCTAGCAAGAAAAAGGATGAGTAAGCCGTGAAGCTAATCAGAGAGAAAAAAACTGAAGACAGGAATATCAACCTCTATTCAAAAGATGAACAAGAACAGGGCCAAAGCACATTGCATCCATAAACTGCAACATATATGAAAGTGCATAGAGGAAATCTGAAGAGTAGATCATATCTCCTAAATCATTCTAGAAGAACCTAGAAGGACCATTCAGCTGTTCAACACAACTCAAAATCAACCTCTCTTGATATTGATATCATATTGGTGATGAAAGCATGGATAAAGTAACAAATCATTGGATGGTACCTGCATTGTTTCGGTTTCAATACTCAGACTGCGCAGGAGTCTAATCTTGGGAGCTTCAAATGACGTCATTTGAAGTTCTACTTTACCATCCGTGGAAGCCATCGAATTAAATCTTTCCTGATGACAAACCAATTAATGTTGTCATATATAGCAAGAACTACAGTTATTATAAAATTGTTAGAAAGTTGATTGATTAAACACACTACAAAAATAAATAACAAATTATTGAATTATGGAAGGAACGAGCACACACAGACCAACACAATCTAATCTCAATAACTGAGAGGTTCTTGAGATAAAATTTTCAAGTATAGAAAACGTTCAGGATCTTAAAAGACAAAAGCTTTCAGTTCACACATTTATTTCTCAAATATGGTATTGTTTGTTTTCTTTTAGTTAAAGAGCAATCGAGCTGATTTGATCAGTATTGTTGCTAAGCATCATAAATATTTGAACCCCCAAGTCCACCACCCACCCACCTCAACCCCCACCTCTCAAAAGGAGGAAAAAACCAAGACCAGATAAACCTGTTCCACAGTGACCCAAAATTTGAAGACAAAAACCAGACATAGTTACTGAAGATGCTAGAATCAGTAAAACTATGATATTTTGAAAGCACTCGCATACATTGTCATTTTCCTAACTTGTGTATTTAATCTTCATGGCATATTTTTTCATCTTTCTTTTTCCTCTCACTGCTTCTCTCCATAAGGCTGTCTTCATAAAAATGAGCATCCACGGAACATTGAAAAATATCCATAGAAAGCCTCAAAATTTATTCTACAAATAGATAAAGCAGGCATTTTTCTTCAAACAGACAAGCAATCAAAGCAATAAAAACCAATCAAGTGCCCAAATTAACAAAAAGGGAAATCATTTACTAAGGGTCCTTAACTTAATCTGTTCTTACAACTGTATCAACTACAACCCACCTTACTTTCAGAGTGCCATTAAAGTATATAGGTTGGAATCCCCCTAAAATTCATAGGGTTATCCAAACAGTGTCGACTATCATTTTCAGTGCTATCAGCTGAAAAACACACATTGCTTAGAATTCAATAAACAACCACAACACTCAGCGCACCAGAAAAAGCATTCAAAACTCAAAAAGAAAAACATGGGTTCATTCAAGGAGCTGACAGGACCTATACTTAAAGGCTATAAAAGCAAGCATATCAACATGAATGCAAATATATATATATATATATAGAGAGAGAGAGAGAGAAAGTGAAACACCTGCAGAGGAGAAGGGACCAAGTGGGTATGGCGTTTGGTTTCATCCAAAGCAAAATGAATGAATTTCCTGTAAGAAATTGCAGAGATTTGGATAGAGGGTCGCTTCTGCTTCCAACAACAATTAATGCTAGAGAATATGGTAGTTCTGCTGGTAACTGGTGAAGGCATTTGTGGTAACAAAAAGCTTAAAGAAGATGAAGAAGAAGACGATACCATTGAAGAAAAAGAAAAGCTTCCAGTGAAGCATCTAGCAAAACCAACAGCATTAAAGCCGTCTCTCAGTCTCTCTCTCTCTGTTTGTCAGGTTTTGGTCCAACTTTTCTCTCTGTGAATTTCCCTCAGAGCATCTGCATCGTGCATTCTAAAAATAAACATGTCATATAACATAGTATGTTTACATTACATGTATTCTACCTTCTTAGCAAAAAATACATGTATTCTACCCAAAACAAAATGTTAAGTATGTCATAAGTAAATATGTACGGTATTTTAAAGAAAATAATAAATTACTTTCACATTATCATAGTAATGTTTCATAAAAAATAATTTTTTTTAAAATTTATTATTTTTAAAAAAAATACAAAGTTAATAAAATGTACAATTAATTAATACCTTAAATAATTTTTGTGTACATTATTATTGAAAATAATTTTATAATTGTTTGTAAAATTATATACATAAATTTATAGAATTTAAATTTTCACATAACAATTTATATTCACTATTAAAAATAATTTTAAAATTTACTAAGCACTTGTAAAGTTATATATAAACAGTGTTAATTTTTATAATACACAAAAGTTATGTTTGGCTTGCTATAATATAGTGTATTATATTGTTTTTTATAACATATATTGTGTTTGGCTCTGCAAATAAATTGTATAATTCAATATAATCTTCAATTTTTTTAATACAACAGTGTGTAATATTAATACACATGAAATTTATATATTATCTAACACAAAATATACTATATTACCAAAAAAATTCAAAAGAAAAAGTATAACCTATATAACATTATTATGTGTCAATTTGGATATGTATTAGTTTTATAATTTTATTTGTATTAATATCTATTTTTATTTATGCATAAAATGAAATATTCTAAAATTTTACTTAATTAAAAATAATATGTTTTTAAACTTATTATAGATAAAAATTAAAAATTATTGTTCAAAAATTAAAAATGATTTTGATTAAAAATCTAAATAAAAATAGTCAATTGCAATGTAGTGTTATGACAAATAATTTGTTATTATCCATATTTTAATATAATCATACATTATATACAAAATATAAATTATACAATACATTTTAGCACAGTATAATATATATATATATATAAATTTAATTTAATACTACACAATTATGCATACGAGTTAAAGAAGCAGTTCATAAAAATAAAAAATACGAGTCAAAGAGCAGTTCACATCTTTGAATGAAAAATAAATGCTGTTAGCCTCCTTTATTACCACTACTCTTATGTTCTACTTTTAGCCACGTCTGCTTTATGAAAAATGTGAGGTCCATTTTGCTCTGTTCCTTTCAAATTGGATTCAATAATTTATGATATTCCTACCAAATAAAACATTAAATACTATATTATTTACTGTTCTGTGCGTTATTCCAAAAAATATATAAGTTTTTTTTGTGAATATTAATAATATGAGTAATACTATTACATCAAATTTATTTACTAAATTTTAATCAAATACAATTTGAATTGTTGAAAGATACATGATACTCAAATATAAAAATAATTGAGAACATATGCAAACAAATACAAAATTAAAGCGACACATTGCTTTATTTTTTAACTTAAATTTTTATATTTGCACGTGATGGGAAAATTGGAAAGAAAGAAAATAAAATTGTATAAAGGGCACTAATTAATATGAATGGCAAGTATGGACTTTTATTTATTTTTCATGGTTTAAGAGATTAATTATATTAATTTTGCTTCCATAATGATATTAATTAAGCTACCAATTATATATTAATACCTCCGTCTGGAAAATCAATAATAGCTAACACATTTGTTTGTTATATATTACACACTGATATAAGGCTAGCTTAGCTTCAGCAGACCAATCCAACACACACTCACAATCAGCACGACAGACTTCACAGAACTTGGCTTATGTTGAAAATATTACAGTTGGTTTTAGTGACTAATGTTTATTGAATTGCCCTGTTTCTTTTTTCCCAATGTTATTACCATATAAAGCTTTTTTTTATATAAATTAGGGATTGTATAAATAGATATGAAATAGAATTAAAAAAGTAAATGTAAAATAAATATATATTTTTTTATAAAAATTAATAAAAATATATAACAATTTAAAAAGTAAAAATTTTGTTATTTGTTATTATTTGTGGCTCACCACTAAAACTGCAATTTGTGTCAAATTTAAAGAAAATATTTAATTCATTTTATTTTTAGGTTCTTTTGCATCTATACTTTATGAACTTTACGCCCATTTACAAATCTTCTTTTTTTTTCCAATATCCAAAAGAATTTATGCAGGTTTTGTTTTTAAAATTATTAAGAATAATAAGTTAAAATATCCGCTGTGCTTTAAATAAAATAAATAAATAAATCATACTACACGTACTATTTAATTAAAGTGAGAGACTGTTGCTACAAAAATTTTGATAGTTAAATAGGCATTAAGTGATGAATATGAAATAAATAAAGCAAATTGCAAAGCCTCACCCAAAAAAAAATTATTTACTTTTTAATATTAAAAATTTAATAAATGAATGTGAACTCTTCATAAAAAAAAAAAAAAAAAAACCCTAGTTTGGCCTGTACGGATAAACGTATTTTCTTTTTTCAAGCAAAGTTGGGGGATTTACGAGTTTACTCAGAAAGATGGAACAAGTACTTCCTTTTGACATTATTCCTCATATTCTCTCAAGGCTACCTGTGAAAACGCTTATGAAATTCAAGTGCGTCTGTAGAGAATGGTTCAGCATCATAGAGAGCCCTTACTTTGCCCGCTTGCACTCCAACCAGAGCCAACCCATTCAAGAAACCAGAGTTTTGCTTCCTTTTTATGAGCAGCAAAAACTTCTGAATCCATGCA
The DNA here is from genome assembly GCA_003254975.1 of Ochetophila trinervis. NCBI lineage: Eukaryota > Viridiplantae > Streptophyta > Magnoliopsida > Rosales > Rhamnaceae > Ochetophila > Ochetophila trinervis. Next base: position 38,112 of record QANX01002169.1, on the reverse strand, counting down.
AAGACGATGGGAGGTTTATGCATATCAGTTTAGATTTAGTTTCCAATTTTTTCAAATCAAAATCTTACTACCTTGTGGGTTCTTGCAATGAGCTTCTCTGCTTCAAGAAACTGAATTGCTATGGTGGAAAAACAGGGCTACTCCTCCTGTTCAATCCTCTTAGGCAGCAGCTTCTTCCTCTGCCTTCACCATCTGTTAAACCAGCAAAATTCGTTTTGGGTTTTGATTCTTCAACGACAACTTACAAGATTCTCACTCTTTTTTATGAGGAAATCAGCACTGCTTTTGATGATGAACCCAGATACAGATTGGGTGCAGAAGTTTTTTCTCTAGGAATAAGAACATCATCATCATCATCATGGAGAGCCATAAGCAATGTTCCTCAATTTCTTCTAGCGCTTCAACATCCTGTATTTACATGTGGAGCTCTTCACTGGGTTACTGATGACTCTTTGCTTGCCCCTGAAACTTCCTACAGCAAAAAGATTGTTGCTTTCCATGTTGGGAAGGAGGAATTCAGCTTCATAGCTTGGCCTGATACTACTATTGGGTTTCCTGAAAAGTATCACTTGGTTGAGCTCAGAGGGTGTTTATGCTTTGTTCATAGTTCAGTAGATTATATTAATATTTGGATAATGAAAAATAATGGTAGGAAAGTAGAAGAATGGGCCAGAGAATATAGGATACATATAACAACGCCTGAAATATTTTACCATCCAACATTTGTTATGCAAGTTATAGGGCAGTGGGAGGATGAAGAAATTCTGCTGAGGTACTCCTCGTGTTTTGTTGCTTATAATCCAAGAACTGATAAACTAAGTTGCATTCATATTCCGAGTTCTGATGATTGCGATATTGGAGTCTTTTACCTCACCTTCACAGGCAGCCTAATTTCACTTTCTGGGTTCCAAGCTGCAGAACAAATTGATTCATCAGTGGAAGCCTAATCTTTTTTCTTTTCTTTTTATGTTTCCCTTGTTAAGTGTGTAAAGACTACAGTGCAGCTTTTTATCTGGGTTTAACCATAAAATTTTAAAAAATATTACTTTATTATAGATAATATTATTTTATTATGTATAAATATTAATTCGTTATGTACGAGTAACATTCGTCCATAATGGAATAAACTTATCTATAACATTCGTCTATAACATTCATTATGCACCTTTTTGTTTAGAGTTTAACCATAAAATTTTAAAAATTATTACTTTATTATGATAATATTATTCTATTATAGATAAATATTAATCCATTATGCATGAGTAATATTCTTTCATAATAAAGTAACATTCTTCCATAATAGAATATCATTATAAGATTTATAATGCATTAATATTAGCTATACTTGAGTAATATTTTTAAAATTTTTATGATAAAATCTGGTAGCATGTAAAGCGAGCATTTATGGAGTACTATTTTTGTTTTTTGTTTTTTTTGTTGTTCTTGGTTACGTTTAACATGGGTGACTTTGGTTTTGTGTACCATATTACTGCAGAGTTATTGGAGTTTTCTTTCCCACTTGAAAGCCATTTTATTCTAAACTAACATTAAACTTATCAAACCCATATTGATATAGTTTTATATCAAACACCATCAATTGGTTCATAACCATAGTCTCATAACGGTTATTGTTATAAATGTCAATTTGAAACCATGCCTTCTTTTCAATCTTAGACATCCTCTATCCACATGTACAAAGCACAAATCTTTCATGCTTCTATTCTCAAGAAAGGCCTCCAAAGCCATGTCTATCACTTTAACCTCCTCCTTCAAGCCTATTGCAAATCCAAGCTTTATCTGATGCTCATAAGCTACTTCCCACATGCCCAACCCAAATGTGGTGTCTTATAAGTTATAACACCATTTTGTCAGGCTGTTTCTGCTCTGGGTTAGCTTCAGAGGGACTTAGTGTCTTTGAAACCGTACCCAGAAAAGATTGCCAGTCATGGAATATTGTAATTTCTGGTTTTGTTAAGAACCAAATGGTTCGAGAAGCTTTGACTCATTTTGTAAAATTATTCAGCAGTGAAGTTAGGCCTGATGGTTTTACTTATTCAATTGTAGTTCCTTATTGTGATGTGATATTAGGTAAACAAGTTCATGCGGATGTTTTTAAGGTTTGCTCTGTGTCGGAAGTTTTTCTGGGAACCAATCTTGTCAAGATGTATGGAGGAGTTGGCAAAATGGAGGCTGCAAAAAAAGATGTTTGATGAAATGCCTAAGAGAGACTTGGTTGCATGGAACGCTTTGATTTCTTGTTATTCTAAAGTTGGCACGGGTGAAATGAGCTTGATGTTATTTCAATAGCTCGGTAAAGAAGGGATTCAAGCTGATGAATATTCTTATGCTATTGTTTTGAATGAACTTGTTTCCTGCTTGCAAATGTCTGAAGCAATGCAAATACATGCGATTATCATCCGTCGTGGTTTATGTTCAGATCATATTATTAATAATGCCCTGGTTGAGTTGTATTTTAAGTGTGGTTTTGTTACCTCATCGTTGGTATTGTTCAACGAGATACATGACCAGGATGTTGTTGCTTGGACAACTATTATTACAGGGTTCTCAGGAATTGGAAACATGGAGTATGCAAAATGGTTGTTTTACAAAATGAAGTTGGCAGTTGTGAAGCCGAATTCTTTTACTTTATCTGCTTTGATCAGTGCCTGTGCAAACACTAACGCATTTCAAAGAGGAAAACAACTTCATGGTCTTGTACTGAAACATGGGTTGGAGAATGATATGGTTGTGGGTAGTACAACTGTAGATATGTACTCCAAGTGCGGCGAGAAGTCAGGTGCATTGCCAATGTTCAAAATGATGCGTGAGAAAGATACTGCTTCTAGGAATGGAATTATCTGTGGGTATGCTCAGAATGGCAAAGCTACAAATGCTTTAAAGCTTTTTGATGAGATGGTCAAACTTAAGTCACCAATTGTAGCTCCAAATGATGTCACATTCATAGGTGTGCTTACTGCATGCAGCCACAGTGGTTTGCTAAAGGAGGCTTTTGGTTATTTTAATAACATGGTTCACAAGCACAAGATCAAACCCAAAATTTAGCATTATACATGTATAGTTGATTTACTTGGAAGAACTGAGGCCCTGATGCTGAATCTGCCCTTTAAGCCTGATGAGGTATTGGGGTCCTCGTTACTTGGAGCCTTCAAACTACATGGGAATCTTCAAACTGGAATGAGTATTGCTGAATGCCTTTATGCTGATGAACTGTGGAATTCATCAAATTATGTGCTTCTTGCTAATTTACATGCTTCAATTGATGGGTGGAATGAAGCAAGTGAAGTTAGAGAAAATATGGATTCGAAGGAAGTTCAGAAAAATGTAGGATGCAGTTGGATTGAGATTGGAAGTTGTATGCATTCTTTTTATAGCAAGTGATATGTCACACCAACAAGTGAAATTGATTTGTGAAGTTATAAGAATAATTTATTTATATGGAGGGAAAGTATGATAGTGTTGTGTTGAATTTTCTATTCAGTTGAATGCAAAGATATATTTTCATTTTTTATTTTTTTTCTGTTGAGCACTATGGTTGTAACAGCAATTTTTTTAGTGGAAATAAAAAGGAATTTATAATTATTTTTTGAAGGCACCATCAATTAAAAAAGTTTGTGATGATAATATTAATTAATTTATGGAATTATCCTATCAAATATATAATACTTTTTTTTTGGTGAATATCAAATATATAATACTTGCTTCCACATCGATGTGGAGGCATTCTTCATTCCTGTCGTGTTATGAGTGGTCAATGTGATTATTTTAATAAGCTTATAACTTCTGAAATTTTTTTCCATCTTTAATTGATTTATATTTTTTTAATAATTATTTTAAAGATTTATGTAATTATTTTTTTCATTTAACTTTACTTAACTCTTCACTAAAAAAAAAATTTAAAAAATAAAAGTAAATCATATAACCCAAAGTAAATTTATGGATTAAATAAAGAAGTTAAAGCATATTGACGCAACCACAAATTGGCAAGGGAAAATATAATTCACTTATTAGTTGAAGTACTTTTTTTTTTAGATCTAGGATACACCGGTGTCCAGGTGCTACATAAGGACTATCTGACTAATCCGGAGTCGATCCATCGTGAGACCCGCAAAGGGGGGCTGGTTTTCCAATGTGATTTTTTCCATACACAGACTAGAATCCCATCAAATCGAGAATTGCTTAAGAGACTACGAGCTCTTGACCATTCGAGCCAACCAACGTTGGTATTAGTTGAAGTACTTATACAAGTAAAAGTTTTGATACTTTTCATCAATTTCATGTTAAGGATATTTTTAATTCATTTTATAGGAATCGTCAGTTCAATGTTAACAAAGTAAAACTAAACATATGTAAGAAGAATTAGGGAAAAGACAGAGAGACTTCATAAAAAACTTCTTCTTTTTTCAATGAAAGATTTATTTATCATTATTTATCAAACTTTATAGTTACAGAATTAGGATGATATCGTATACACTAAAGTTTATTTTATTTTTCCTTTTTAGTGTGGGGTTTTTATGGAGTTCAAACTAACACTACAAAAAGTAATTTTTAAACTATGTTGAAAATTTTGAGATTTTGAGATTTTGAATTTTCTATTTTGATTTTATTATATTCTATGAATTTTTTACATACAAGAATAAAACATGGAAGAGTTTGTGTGAGTGGTTTCAAGCTTTAGAAGGACCTTTTATAACATTGAGTTTCTTGAAAGAAAATACAATTTTATTTTCATCATTTACTATATAAATCTACAAGAGGTTATACTTCTTTTTTCTTTTTATCAGTGAAGGTTATATAACATTAAATGATAAAATTATAAAATAATCTATAAAGATAATTATTAAAGAAGTTAAATCAATTATGAATCCCATGTTATAAATATACTATTTATCATCATTTGTGATATCACTGTTAAAACTGTATATTATGTGATAAATTTTAATAAAAATATTTAATTTTATAAAAGTGATCCATTTAATAGTAATAATTTAAAATGTAATAAAACATATAAGTCTCACTATGATCCATTATAAAAAGTGACAAATAATATTTAATTTACATTTGCTTTATATCTCAATTTTTTTTAATTATATTACCTTTCTTCCTGACAAAAAAATAAAAAAGAAAAAGAAGAAATTAGAATTTCACATTAATACAAGATTAAAATTTTAAAACTGCAATTTTTTTTGTTGGTGAATTAAAACTTCATTTGGTAAAGTAAGAATCAACACTCATATCATATATTTGACATTTGGGCATTAGAACCATGTCATTATGGAAAAAACAGTAACTTTTACTAATGGGCTGCCTGTTATTACAGGAACTATTTTGAAAAATATTTTAGTGCAAATCTTTTAAAAGTTTAGCATATTCCTAGATATAAATTATGAAAGATATAAAGAATTTCCAATTTATCAAAGCAGATGAGCAATCTTACTTTGTTGATTTCAAGTGAATTTTTTAAACCCCTTTGACTATAATATGCAAAAGACTATACTTTGAATTTAAATATGTTAATCTTTTTATTTTTAAAATATGTTCATCTCTATTTTGTGTTTTTTCAATAAAAACACAACATATATATTTTTTAATACAAAAGTCAACAACAAAAAGCAATGTGAATCTTTAAATTTAATCTAATAGTAAAATTATTGAAAATACATATATTTAAGTCAAGAATTCGATCAAATCTATATGAAATTCATTTTCCTTTTCTCCATGGGCCTGCTTGGTAAATGATAAAATTAGCGAGAATATAATTCTCATGAAAAGGTGAATAGTTTCTTGTGTTATAAAAATTTTAAAAAATATGCGAGAAAGTTATTCATTCTTAAAAAAAAGTGTTATTTTAATTTTTTTAAGAAATTAATAATGAAATTATTTAAAAATATAAATTTACCGTTAATTTATAGCATAATATTTACTTTAATTACTTTGAAGTCCTAACATTCAAACTGTTAACTAAGCATTACAAGGAAAAAAAAAATATAATTTTTTTTGTTAATATTGGTTTATGTTAAAAATTAAAAGAAATAATTGGGAATAAAAATAAATATCTTTACTTGTAAATTTAACGTCGTAACTTCACAGTTCACACCCCAACCATTGGGCTTGCAAATGCGATCCTACCCTATACGCCTGGTTTCATAATTCCATACGCCACACCAAAAAGGCAAAGAAAAACCCTCCGTAGGGTATTTTCGACAATTCGAATCGATTTCCAACTTACCAGCTACCGGAAATGAGCTCTCAAATTTTCAAACCCCTCTCACAATCCCACTCCTTCACGTTCCTCCAACAAACCGCGTGGATGCTCCGTGAATTCGAAACAACCTACGCCGTCCGATTCAGTGACCGGGCCTATAAATCCACGTGTAATCGTCAACGCCACGTGGGCCCAATCTATTAGCCCGTTTCTTAAAACTCCGAAAACCCACAAAATTTTGCAGAGATTTTTTTGTCTTTTTGTTTTTTAAATAAATACAATCTGAATATATCTGTTTTTGCACTTTTATTCCGATATTTTTTTTGATATTTTGTATCCTAAACTCAATTTGCCTTGCACTGTTGGTATTTTTACAAATTTCCGTCCAATCCGTTGGTTTGTTTACATTTTCTGCTGGAAGAGGAAAAAGAAGAAGTTATTAAGTACCTCAAATACCCTTGTTTTACACTTATGTGCTGCACACAAGTTCAATTTGTTAATGAATTGCACTAAAATGGCCAAAATATCAACTTTAATTAAGTTTAGGATGTATTATAAAAAAATATTAAATTTAAGATGCAAAAGTGATAAAAAGTAATTTTAAGGTACAAAATGTGAAAACGATACAATTCAGATGCCAATTTTTTTTTCTTTTATTTTCGAGAAAAAAATTAAGAGAGAGAAAGTCTCTATAAACACGTTTCTCCAAAGAACAACAAAAAATTAAAACCCCTTAGTGTCCCAATTTAATTTGCCCACCCTCTCTCTCATGTTCTTTCTCTCTCTAAAACCTTTATCTCTCTTAAAAAAATTGAGGCTTTGTGCACTCCCATCCGTCGTCGTCGTCGACGATTAATCCAAAACGATAACCTTCAATCGGACCGTTAACTAGCTCACCCCTGCGCGTCTTAGCCGCCGATACCTTTTTACTCTCGCCCAACCCGATACCCACCCATATAATACCCGACCCGCTGTCATAATTCCTTAAGGGCCGGTTTGGCATTTTTTTCCGGCGAGTCCACGTCGGAAAAGCTGCGCACGATTGTTAACCTGCGCAACCGTTCGTTTTTCTCTTTTTTGTATATTGACCTAATTAGTGAGGGAGTCTTATTTGTATATCGTTGGAGGTGAGGCAGAGTCTCTGTGCTTTCAATCATCGGCTTCTTTTTTGTTCATTTGGATTCGCTTTTTTTTTTTTTTTTTTTTCTTTGAGTGCAATCCGCTTCGGAGTTAGGGTTTCTGGTTGTCGATTTAGGGTCCAGTTGCTTCTAGGGTTTGGTTGTGAAAGTTTACGCGGGGGGTTTTTTTCAGTGGACCATTTCCATTTGATTCTGTGAATTTGCACGTTGATCTGTTGTTTGCTCTGTTTGATTTGTACATGCGATTGGTTTCTCAGCATTGATGAATTTTTTCCATTTTAAAGATCGGACTTTATTGAATTCGCTATTTGTTTGCGTTAAAATTTGAGTGTGCTATTTGGTTCTTTGTAGAGTGATATATGCACTCGTGCTTTTGATGATGGTTTCGTTGACAGATACGAGAAGCTTGTTTCTTGGTTGCTTTTCATTGGACTTTTTGTTCCTTCCTGGTTTGAACCTGTGCATGGAATTAAGCTGAAAGCTGTGTGCATGTTTCCCTCAACTTTTTCCATATGTCTGGTTGCTGAAAAAACCGAAAAAAAAAGGAAAAAAAAAAGAAAAGAAAAGAAAGAATTTTTAGTTAACCATTAACGGTCATTCGGGAACCACTAAAGGAATTATTCGTTTAGAGCTCCATTGTACTGGGCGGGATTATTTAATTGTATTTGAACTTTTCTAAAATTTATTTTTGTTTTAGAGTTCCCCCTTGTACATTTGACAAAGTGAAGGGCTTTTTCTATTTTTCTTTTTGTCATCAATATCAGTCTACCTGACTTTCTCCCGGTCTTCACTTTCATGTGCTGATGGACATATAGTTTTTATTTGGTTGTGGCCTACATTTGCACTGTATTTTGTTAGTTTTTTTGGGGAGGTAATGAACTTTAGCTTTGCGTTTCCACTCTTGTGTACTATACTGACCATCCTTACCTTGTTTGTTGCAGAGATCTTCTGGTTACGTTGTGGTAGACAACAGGAGCACTGGTTTGCTACTGTTACTATTTACAGTGAGATAAAGTAACTTCCTTTTAAGTTCCATGTGAGACCATGGCCTTTTTTAGGAATTATTCTAATGAAACAGTTTCACGTAGCGCATTGGAAGAAAAAGGCCAGGGACAAAGTGTAAATAGAATTCACAATTCAGTGGGAAATGAGGATGTAGATTTGACTTCAAGTGAGAAGGAATTTGATATGAACATGGATGTGCAGGATCAGAGTGAAGGTGAACCAGATTATGCTAATAGAAATGAGATAGCTGCTAATGACAGCAATGGAGTAGGAGTATCAAATTCTCAACCTTCTGGGAGGAGAACTGCAATGACTGGAAAATGGGGTTCAACTTTTTGGAAGGACTGTCAACCTATGCACAATCGTGGTGGGTCTGATTCTGGACAGGATTCTGATTGTAGAAATGTTGTTGGATCAGAGTATAATTCATCTGATGGCAGAGGAGAAAGGTTAGACTCTGAAGATGATGACGGGGCAAAAGATGCGGGAAAGGGTCAACGTGGCCATTCTGATGTCCCTGCGGATGAGATGTTGTCTGATGAATATTATGAGCAGGATGGAGAAGAGCAGAGTGACTTGATGCATTATAGTGGGTTTCCTAATGCTATTGGGTCAAATTCTAGGCCCCAATCTAAGCCTGCTGCAATTAATAGTGTTAGGACTTCTAGAGTTTTGAATGATAATGAAGATTTCAATGGTGGCGATGACGACAACAATAATGATGATGCTGATTATGAAGAAGAGGATGGAGATGGTAATTTGTTTTATATTTCCTAAAGAACAATTGCTGCAGAATTGAAGGATGCAATTTTCACGTGCAGTGGTTCTAAACTGAGTTTCCATTGAACTTATAGTGAATTTTGAATCCACCCCCAATCGCTGAAAGTAGAGATATACCCTGATTATGTAGTTACTCTTCATCATGGGAGGTGAAGGACTGAATTTATGTTGTCTTCTTGGTTGCAGAAGATGATCCTGATGATGCAGACTTTGAACCTGATTATGGCGTCACAAGCGGTCGCACTGCAAACAAGGTTAATGCCATAGACACTTATTCACCGTTACATTGGAATTAGCTAACTAATGTAAATGTTTTATGTCTGCACAAAATATTAGAGGCGGGAAGCTACTATGTAGTTCTATGGTTCTTATACGATTCTGTTACATTTTGTCCAGTTCTGACAAAGAACTATCATGTATCACAAATACTCTACATGATTGCACCTCTATGTTCTATCCTGAATTAAGAAAGAATAAAAATGATAAAGATGGACAATCACTAAAGCATATGTTTAAGAATTCAAGTACCTTCTCTTATTAGTTTATGAGCAGATACTGAGAGCTGCAAATGTTAGCCATGTGATGGATCATAAAACCTTTATAATGGTTCTTGAATCTTGTTAGCCTTTATTTTTATTAACAACCCTTCTCTTCGAAGGAAAGTTCAGACATATAACCAGTTTTGAGTGCTTTTTGGTATTTAATTTTTAGAAGTTAATATTGACCTATGAAAGTTGAATTCTTTGTGGTACTTTTCTTTTTATTCACACTAATAACCCCCTTTCTGTGCTGCCTTTTTTTGGGGTCATTTTGTCCTTCTAAATCTTCCTGTTTCGGTGTACTTTTGTATATTGGATGCAGCATTAGGCCTTCATTGGTTTAAGATATAAAATCTGATTTCTATGTTTTCAAAATCAAATCAGCTATTTAACGTGTCTTTATGTTAAAAGTAGGTTCTTCAAAACCACAAAAAGGTAGACCAACCATCTTTTCCCTATCCTTCCCCCCCACCCCCCCAACACACACACACAAACTTCTCTCTCTTTCTTTTATTTGATATTTATTATATTACATATAAAGAAATTAAAAATTAGGAAACAATTTTTAAAATCTATAAAAGGTTGTACTTTTGTATTAAAAAAAAATATTACTAAGATTTTGCTTTCTAAAACTCATTGAATCTATGAAACTATTTTCGGATAGCTAACCACCTTCAAGTCTGAAACCATATTTCGTATGAGCTTAGTTGATTGTAATTATAATATTTTTCTTGGTTACCAATGTAACAAAACACTTTTGTAAAACATATTTCCAATGGTTGGCCTAAAATATTTGTGAAATATGTATTTATGTATGTACATGTTACTAATATGGATTCTTTGATGAACTTACTTTATTTGGCTTATTTTCTGTAACATTGGATTTTTGTTGGGTTGTTTAATGGATAGATGATTTTATTTATAATCTTTTAGCTATGCTCGAAGTTTTAATTTAAAACAGGCATTTATTGCACACTGAAGTAGTATTTGTAATGACAACAGCATAAAGATTGGGATGTTGAAGATTCGGAAGAAGATGATGCAAGTGTTGACGAGCAGGAGTTGTTTGATGACGATGATTCTTATTATGCAAAGAAACCTAAGGTTAGTCGACGAGGTAAAGGTGGAAACAATGTTAAATCTACTAAAGAACGCAAATTTTATCATGGAACTGGTCGGCCAAGAAGAGGGAAATCGTCGTTTGAGGATGATGAGTCCTCAGCAGAGGACTCTGAAAGTGACAGTGATGATGGTTTCAAAAGCAGAAGAAGGAAAGGGGCACAGGTCCGTAAAAGCAATGGTCGGACTAGTTTATCGACAAATGTCACTGGACGAAACAATGAGGTACGCACTTCTACTAGGTCTGTCCGGAAGGTATCATATGTTGAAAGTGAAGAAAGTGAGGAGGTTGAAGAAACCAAGAAGAAGTCCCAAAAGGTGCAGTCTACTTATATGCGATTAAATTCAAATATCTGTTTTCTTATGGTTGCTTCTAGTAGAAAGATAATACTTTTAACTCATCTGTTAGTCAATTTTGGAAATATGATATATGACAATTGAAGCCCATATATTGGCAGATCAGGATGAAGCAATGAAAATTTTATAGGAGAAATTTTTCCATGCAATGACCTGTTTGCTTTTGATGGAATAAAAACTTAATACTGCAAAGGGATTATATCAAGACTATAAATTCCCTGGAAACATATGGAAGTTTTCTTCTTCTAATTGCTATTTGGCTATGAGGTACTCTTTTGGTTCAAATGTGTATGATATTGGAGTGTAGGTCTTAGATATTTATTTTGGTCTACCACAACAAACTAGTTGTGTAAGTTTGTGCATTTGCAGATATTCCTTAGATCTTTAAGTAGTAAAAGGAATTCCTAAATTACCTATTATATTCAATTTATGGTCTATCAAGGAGTACAAGGTGCATGCTTCTGTAATGTGTAACTTTGTGGTGAAGGATTGGTAATTCCAAAACTCTATTTAGCTTAGGCTGCTAGAACCATTATAGTTTTGATTGACTATCTGTGCAATACTTAACTCTCTAACCACACATCATATTGTAGTGTCTCCTCTATTTAAAGAAAATCTAGTTGTTATCCTTTTCATTGTTTAAAGTGGGTCTCAAATCTAAAGGAATTATGTTTATCTGACCTTTGCGAATTGGGAACCCAAGTAGATGCAACTAATAGCATTAGGTCTGTTAACTTCCAGATGAAGTCTTGTGAATGCAATTTTTGGAATTATTTTGGAACCCTTATCTTTACGCACAATTAAGCATGAGAAGCTTTTAAAGCAAAGATCAATAAATTCATAGCTGTCATGTCAAGATATGCCTTGCCTGCGTGTTTGAGGTTTGATAAAAGATAAAAGAATAAAAATAAAAACTGTTAGATGACTTGAGAGAGGGTTACATTGATAAAGTGGTGGAAAATTCTACATAGGATATTAGGGTATCTTTCAATTGTATAAGGGAAAGTTAATTTTTTTAAAAGCACAAGCTGCTGCCTGCCGCCTGGCTGTGGTAGTTAGTAGATAGGTAATGGAGGTAAAGTCCGAGTAAGCTTCTTCGATGCTACTCTTAGGCTGTTTGTTAAACCTTTTTTTGATGAAAAATTTGTGCTTCAGCCCTAAAACATCATATTGCGCGATTAACATAAGTGTTTATATTCATCCAAATGACTTCTTTAGAAAATTTATACTTGGAAGACTTTAGGATGTATTTCCTATGCATGTGCTACTGGTAGGGGCTTATTAGACGGAGCTGATGCTGTTTTTATGGACGATAGCCCGATGATATTATCAGTTGCTATTAGCTTTCCCAGAAACATGTAGAGCCGTTGCATGGCCTTTCTCTCCATCAATTTTATTTCCTTAGTTCTGCATCATGAGCCTTGTAAAGTTCATTATTAGACGGTTGTAGTTAGTGGTATTCATGGCCAAAAAGTTTCAATGACATCTTGTTGAAATTCTCTTCCAAAGGGACCATGTTTGCTACTGCATTTCATGGATGCTTTGTCTTTTTCATTATTCTTATTGGTTCTCCCCAAGTTTGTAAATTAATATGAATCTTTTAGCTGAAAAGTATTAGGAAAAAAATTGGAAAAAATAAGTGGTCAAATTAAAATTGATTAAATATGTTGCATAATAAGTATAGTCCATGGATCCTATAACTTCCTATATCTAAAAATGAGATAACTGATTTTAGTCAGGTTTGCACTGTTCGTTTCATACTTGCTGGTTTATTTAGGAAGGACTTAAGCAGGGCTGGTAACATTCTCTAGAGCATATTGAAGTATTCTGAAAGAGAATAGTGAATCAGACTGGAAGGATGTGTACTTCCAACTGAATATTGTTTGTATAGGATTGTTTTTATTTTTTATTTTATCTTATTATCATTTGTTCTCCTCCCCCCCCCCCCTCCCTCTGATGGAGCCCTGTTGAATCATTCTAATTGTGACGTTAGTTCTGCTAGTTTCTATTTTTTTTGAAAGAGAATAGTGAATCAGACTGGAAAGGATGTGTACTTTCAACTGAATATTGTTTGTATAGGATTGTTTTTATTTTTTATTTTATCTTATTATAATTTTTTTTCCCCCTTTCATGGAGCCCTGTTGATCAATTTAAATTTATTGACACAACCATTCTAATTTTGATAAGAAACAAAGTTTTATCTATAATGAATAAAAGCATTCAGTACATCGATAGATGATGAGAAAACCTCAAAGGTCATAAACAAAAAGTAAGAATGAAGATAAAACAAAATCTAGCATTCACCGTTATACAAAACATCCTTCCAACACTATTTTGTTATGTTAGTATGTCATCTGTTGGTTTGTTCTTGCTAAACTAATTGTTTTGCAAATTTATTCTTATTTTTTATTTTAGGATGAATTTGAAGAGGAAGATGGTGATTCTATTGAAAAGGTGCTGTGGCATCAGCCAAGGGGCATGGCAGAAGATGCTCTTAGGAATAACAGTTCAACCGAGCCTGTTCTATTAAGCCACCTGTTTGATTCTCAGCCAGATTGGAGCGAGATGGAATTCTTGATAAAATGGAAAGGCCAGTCCCATTTGCATTGTCAGTGGAAATCATTTTCAGAGCTACAAAATGTATGTTTTATCTGTACATGATTTTTTTTTTCCCCCGGGGGTTCTGCTCGGGTGTGTCTTTAGTTTTATTAAATGAAAAATTTGTTCGTTAAGTATTCTGTTGCTGTAATACTTTCTGTGTATGTGACTTTGTAGCTTAGTGGTTTCAAGAAGGTCATAAATTACACTAAAAAGGTGGGGGAGGATGTCAAGTACAGGAAGGCAATCACACGTGAGGAGGTAATATATGCTTTTTTGCCATTGTGAAAATATTTTTTTGGAAGCTAACATGTTTCACTATATCAAGTTATCAACTATAACTTTTGTTTGTGAAGTTATATTAATAAAATTACATTTCATGGAGTTTGTATATGTGAGATTACACGCTTCTATTGCTTTATCTAGCAACATGGTAAAAATGAACTTTATTGTATGAATATGTCAGGTTTGCTTCTTTAATGAAATTGCGCTAATATGAATATGTCATTTTTCAATTGTATTTCAGATTGAGGTTAATGATGTGAGCAAAGAAATGGACTTAGATCTCATCAAGCAAAATAGTCAGGTTTGGTGTCCTTCATTTTACCCCTTTAGTTGTTATGTTTCTCTCTCTATTTTTTTTATGACTATTATTATATTTTTATTGTTGTTATTATTATTCTCTTCATATTCTTTTTAATTGGTTTGTTATATGCATTCTCAGGTGGAAAGGATAATTGCAGACCGCATCAGTAAAGATAGCTCAGGTGATGTGATACCAGAGTATCTTGTCAAGTGGCAAGGATTGTCTTATGCCGAAGCAACATGGTAATTAAGCTACATTTTCCTCTGCTTGTTTTGGCCTACACAAGGTCTCCATTTTTGCTTAGGATATTAGGCACTAATATGAACTTAATGTCTTTAGTTTCTTTTTAAAGAATTGATACTGGAACATCAAGCAGCAGTTTTAGCTCAGTTAGGCTCATCTAGTTTACTTGGACAAGCTGTATACTTAGATAATCATAGTGTGTACTTTGATGTCTGTTACTTTTTTACCTTATTTTATGTTGATTTTATAGGCTGTAGTTATTTTCTTAGCTTATGGAGAGGTAATGTCACTAGCATGTGCCTACGATGAACTCAGATGGTTAAGATTGAATTGAAAATTGAGCAATCAAGGGCTGAGATTGTTGGGTGCTGGACCTAGCATAATTTGTCTTCTAACAGTCTTTTAAAACACTTAATTCTCACAATTTTTAAAGAATTGCATGTGTGAAATACTCTTTATGGTTTTTAAAACTTGTAAGTTATCCTTTTATGTTTTTTATTTTCTGCTGTTATCTGGTGTGACATTGCTGTATTATCTTTGTATTGCCTATGTTTTGTTAATTTTCTGGGAAGGTGGGGTATGTTTACAAGTTCAGATTCTCTCTCTAAAATCAAATTAAATAATTTTTTCAGCTTTAAAAATGCTTCTATACTGTCTTATTTTATGTTTATCTCTTTTATTTGTTAATTTTGATTTATTTAGGCTTATGTGACTGGAATGAATGATTTTACTTACTAGTGTTATGTGGTATCAGGGAGAAGGATATAGATATTACATTTGCCCAAGATGCCATTGACGAGTACAAGGTATTGTTCTTCATTCTGAGGTTTTAATTGAATCATAGGATCGTAAGAACTTCTAATTTTAGTCCCCATTGATCCATCAAGTCTAATAAGTTAAGTTAAAGTTTACTTTTTCTCATCATTTGTACACATTTGGTCTCCATATCCTTATAAGTGCATCATCTGGTCTCTGCTACCTATTATGTGTATGATCAGTCTGTGCTCTACTTGTGATCTTCCCATTGAATCTTAAACCATGCTTGAGCTGGCTTTGGTTCAATTAGCTGTATCATCATTACATTCACCTGTGATGATTTGTTCCTGGCATCAAACCTTAGGTATGGATGTCTGATACCAAATGTTGGTCATTTATGTACTGTTTGGTTCCTAATTTTTAAAAGTTTTATTTCTTATAAAAATAAATTTTGGTCATTTTGATGTATTATATAAAGTGTATTTGAATAACTGAATAAGTGATTTTGTTAAAAAATACTGAATGAGAGATTTGGGTCTGCTTTAAATGAACTTGTAGGTTTGCTAACTTTGCAATATCTCATGGAATAAAAGGAAATTGTCTAAAGATCTTTAGATAGGATAAACAATGAAAAGTACTACAAGGACAGAGAATAGACCACACTGTGATTGTGAAACGGCTTATCCTCCAATGTTTGGTATTTTTTTAATTTTTTGATGTTGCTTCTGTAGTAGCATATGGAGAATCTAGGTACTGAAATGAGGTTCATAATTGTTTGAGGTGTAGTAAAATTGACACCCTCGATGATCTCCTTTTCATTTTTTTATGAGCCAGCTAGGCTTCCTTAGTGATTATCAATAGTTGCAAAGAAAACTTTTGGTCCAAGGATGATGACTAGTTTTGATGCTTGAAAAAAATAAGGTTTACAATTATTCTAGGCTTGATTTTTCCTTCCCTTTTTTATTTATAGTTTCTGTTTTTTTACCCCACTAAAAGAAGGATGCTTAAAGTTTTTTTTTTGGCAGTTCTTACTCTTTGTTTTCTCTGAATTTATGATTTTTCCAAATTTTTTTTGGAGTTATGTTTGAATGAGAACACACACCTGCATGCGAGAGACTCTCATCTTAGTAAAGTATTCTTCTATGTCATAATAAGCGTTGTTTCCTGTCATTTCTGTGCAGGCTCGTGAGGCTGCAATGGCCTTACAGGGAAAAACAGTGGATCCTCAGCGCAAAAAGAGCAAAGGTATAATCACTTTGGTGGTTTGGTAGTTTGCATTGTTATTAATTTTGAATTTGAGTGGCCACTAAAACTTTATGATGTCATTTTCCTTTTGCTGATTTGGGAAATGAACTCATTTTTCGATGCTGCTTAATCGTGTGGTGTTGGTGCTACTGCTGTTAAGACACACATACAGCCATAATTGTCTTATTTTTCCAATTATTAAGAGTTTTTACTGACTTTATGGAGCTTTCCTATAGTCTTTAGGAAGTGTTATATCATGTTCTCTAGGTGATATTATTAGTTTATTTTTATCAATTAGCGTTTTATGCATCATATGTTAGTGATATCTCAATACCAATTGGTTTTCACTGATGACTTTAGTAAACTTAAGTTAATGGATTGCCATGGTTTCTAATTTTAGGCATTATACATGTGTTTTGATTCTTTTTTGTTGTCATTGTTGTGGTTTTATAAATGCATCATTGTTGTGGTTTTATACTGTAGAAACTGAACAATCAAAATAGCAATGAACTAGGCTTCATCTTACATATAATAGATGCATCATACAACCAAAATAACATTTAATCAGACAAGTGATAACTCTTTTAATGTTTAGGTAGTTTACGGAAGCTTGATGAACAACCAGAATGGTTGAAAGGAGGAAAGCTGCGTGATTATCAGCTTGAGGGTTTGAATTTTCTTGTTAATAGGTACAGTTAGTTAATTGTTTGAAATTTCACTCTACTTATGAAAATGTACTTCAAATGTGCTCCATTGACAATGTCCTAAATAACACCTCTTGCTTGTGGCAGTTGGAGGAATGATACCAATGTCATTTTAGCCGATGAGATGGGTCTCGGTAAAACTGTTCAGTCAGTATCCATGCTTGGTTTTTTACAGGTGAAGATTTACTATGCTTCTGCTAAGTGCCTTGAACTTTGCTTTCTTTTAGTACTTTAGTGTTAGGCATAAGGTAATCATTTTTTTTTCTTCCTACAGAATGCTCAACAGATCCATGGCCCATTTCTTATTGTCGTACCGCTATCAACCTTGTCAAACTGGTCAAAAGAAATTAGGAAGTGGCTCCCAGATATGAATGTCATTGTATATGTTGGCACCCGCGCAAGCCGAGAGGTTTGTCAAGCTTTTTTGGTTCAAAGTCTGATGTTCATGTATGGGTAGAATTTATTAATGTGAATATTTAAGTTTATGGTTTGTCTCTTGATAAGGAAAGTACTTTCTACATTAGAAGGTTAATAGTTCTTATATACATGTATTGCGAGTTTGTTCATAATTGTCTGAACATGGCCCATCTATGCTTTTAGTCAATCTGAGCCATGCTGATGATATGGACTATTAGCTACTTCTAAGAACTTTTCTGTTTTTCGTTAGTATTCCTCTTTGCTTTAGTTTCAGAATAAGGAAATTTATTTAAAATATTATTATATATACATATATATATATATTTTTTATTTTTTATTTTTTTTTATTTTCTGTAATTTGATATTCGTTCTAGTTGACATGTGTGTTAAGTCCAGGGCGTATTGTTGATATTTGTCCATAAGTTTTGGGCCTGGAAGTGAGTTTTCAATTTTATAAATTAACAATATAAAAATGAAGTCATGTATGAAATATCCTTCTAAATTAATCTTGTCATATAAATGTGTATCCCCAAATTCCTTTGAGTTTGAAATCCTCAAAGCAGCCGAGAACTTAATATGTATTTAGTGTCGTGCATTCTACACTTTCAAAGATACTGGAATGCATATCCTTTTTTATCTTTTGCCCAACATAGTGTCTGGTTTGATGTCAATGTTTGTCTTGCATGGTGAGAGAAGTGAAATTAGATCCTATAGGAAGCTTTCTTTTTTTAGCTGAATGTGAGCGTTGCATTATGTTTGAGGATTGTTGGAACCATATATTCCTTGGGAAGCAATGTCACATGTAATTTTTTTTTTCTGGATAAAAAAAAATAGCTATTTATGATATAAATTATACATAAGAGAAAGAGGATGGAAGATCCTCTAAAAGTACAATAATGTAACTAAATTATAAAATATTCTTCCATTTTTAACGTATGATAACAGTTGGTATGTTCTTAGACTCCGTAGACATGGCATATGGATGATGGAGGATATTAGCAGTATTTTGTTGTTAGAAATCATAAATTGTATGTGTAATCTCATGTAATTTACATGATTCGTATTATATTTGATGATGGTGGTTTTATTATTTTCAGAAAATCAATCTGGTTTACCATACTGTATGATGTCAATAAAGTTCTCCCTAATAATTCTGTTATTTATTTGTCATTTTCATTTGGATACAGGTTTGTCAGCAATATGAATTCTATAACAAAAAAGTTGGCAGGCCTATAAAATTTAATACTTTATTGACTACATATGAAGTAGTTTTGAAAGATAAAGCAGTCCTTTCAAAGATTAAGTGGAGTTATCTGATGGTTGATGAAGCCCACAGGTTAAAGAATAGTGAAGCTCAGTTGTACACAACTCTTTTGGTAAGCTAATTTGCCAGCCAAGTTTTTGTACTTGAACTTGTTAGCCTTTTGAAGGTCAGTTTGGATAGTGTTGAATGATACCCTGGCTTGGCAGGAATTTAGCACCAAGAACAAGCTGCTGATTACTGGTACTCCATTACAGAACAGCGTGGAAGAGTTGTGGTAATTGATGTTTAATCTTCTCTGTATTTCCTTGATGCCTTGCCTGCAAACTTTACTTTCTTATGCAGCACTTTGACTGTAATTAAATTTCAGCTTGTTATTGCAACAGAACCTGTCCTCGTTGGACATGAGCATATAAGCTTGTCCAATTTGTCCTCTACCTTGGATCCATTATTTGTGTGCTTGATGATCTTTATGCTATAATGCTTCAGAGTTCATAGTCTTGCATCTTCATCTTTGTGAAGATTCCAAAGTGGCTCAGTTAATCTATCCATGGCTTCCTCTTTTTTTTGGGAATGAAAAGAATATTTAAAATTAGAACTGGTTATTACCTTACCTATTATAATTAAGCTAACTACGTTTGGTTGTTTTCTATTTATTATATTTAGTCTGCTATTACCTGGTTCTATACTCAAGTAATCTGGTTGGGTTTTAGAAACATTATGGTCATTATTTATTCTACCCAATTGAGTTTGAATTGGTCTTTGAACAGCAGATGGTGCAGGTTTGTAACATCATGAGATTGAAATTATTTTGAAACACCTGCCAGAGAATTAATTGCCATTATCTTACTTGAAAAGGGGTACTTTACAATAAGTGTTGTCCTGACATAATTAATATTCTGCATATTGAAAGGGGAAATGTTACCTCTATACTCTCGTATGCTCTTGTATCATGTCCAAGTACATCTACAGCTTTTGCTTATCTTTGTTCATGCACTTTCCATAGGGCCTTGCTCCACTTCCTTGATAGTGATAAGTTCAATAGTAAAGATGAGTTTGTTCAGAACTACAAGAATCTCAGCTCGTTCAATGAGAATGAGGTACATCATCTTGATTATGTGATTCTCCTTTATCTGGGTTGTCTCCATAACTTTTGTCTTGTTATTGATTATGTATATTGTGTACTTTTATTTTAATATCTGCAATTGACTTGTGTATAGCTTGCCAATCTCCATATGGAATTGAGGCCTCACATTCTCCGCAGAGTTATTAAGGATGTAGAAAAGTCTTTGCCTCCCAAAATTGAACGAATTCTTAGGGTTGAAATGTCTCCTCTTCAGAAACAGTAAGTGGGCACTATCAGGTTTTGATAAAGTGGATATATTTTAATCTTATAAGGATGTTTGACTTTGTATTTTTGGTACTCAATCCATTGATTTAGGTACTACAAGTGGATTTTGGAACGCAACTTCCATGACTTGAACAAAGGAGTTCGTGGGAATCAGGTTACCATCTTTCTATCATAATCTATAAAAATTTTGAGGTTTTAAATTATTAGTTGTATTGCGACTTGGTGATGTTCACTCCCTATGCTTGTAAAGGCACTGTTGTCATAGACTAGGGCTTGGATTTGAATCTGATAGCAAGGAACATAATATTGAAAGGAAATTGCGGATGGAGTTGTGGTAGGGCTTGGATTTTAATCTGATTGCTAGTAAGGAACATAATATGGGAATAATATTTGGTTCTTCCCGAAAAATAAAATTCTATTTTGGAATAGTGCATGGAGAAAATGGGAATGAATAGTGACTATTGAGGCATATGATGTGTCATATTATAAATCTTTTTTTTGTGAGATCATTTTTTATTGTTTTGAAAAGAAGTATGTGGTTGGGAAGCCTAAGTAGTAAGCTTTAAGCTTTTTATTGATGGCAAAACTTTTGTTTTTGAGTTTAGTTTCTGTGCATTTTGTCAGTATGTCACTTTTATATATATATATATTATGTTGTGTATAGAGAAATTCATTTGATGTTATTTTAAATCATTGATTTGTCGTGTTTTAAGGCTATATTGATTTTTTTTAAAAGAAACTTTTTAGGAATGCATAATGAATTCCAAATAGAAATAGATTGAATATAATGAATAAGATGTTATGAGTTTATACGTTGGATATTGAAAAAGGGGAAGACATAAAACCAGTTTAAAGAGGTGTTGTAGTATTCATATTTTATTATTATTATTATTATTATTTTTTTATCTTTGGTGGTGGTGATCAGTTAGAGCAAGTGAAATGTTGGCCAGTGAACAGCCAACTTTAGAGGAGGATGAAACAAAATGTGAACTTATGACTTGTCAGAAGAATTTAGTACCCAATTTATATTTGACTTTTGAGTTTGATAGGTTTGTCCAAGAATGATATGAGGAAGACGGGCATTGAATGTGGTATAATGATGCGAAATGAAACTTTTAAGTGAGGAAGGAACCAGAATTGTAACAGATGATTTAATGATTGTTTATCTTATTGGGTGTTGCTTTCTGGCTTGACTTTTATCGCTGATGTTTCTTTTCGAGCTACCTTCTTACGATTAATGTGATTCCAGTTGGTTGGAGTTCAATATTAAGTTTACATTTTTTAAGAATGTTGATCTTAATTTCTCCTTTATTTTATTTTTCAAAGAAAAAAGAATATAAATTATGAACCTCTGCAACCTTATCTTGTAAGATTGAAATGTTTTGTCTAAAACTCAATGTCTTCCTTGAAATGGTCCAAAAGCTTCTGTTTTCCTTGTGTTGGTAAAAAGATGTTATTACCACTGCTGCCACCATTGCTATATGTCTAATAATTTCATATAAAGTATTGTTGAAAATGTTAATATTGTTTGATTAGTGAGTTATTTTTCCTTCATGTAGTGTTGACAATGATTGCGTGGTCATTATTATCTCCTTTTTCAGGTTTCACTTTTAAATATTGTGGTCGAGTTGAAGAAATGCTGCAATCATCCCTTCCTGTTTGAAAGTGCAGATCATGGTTATGGTGGAGACTCAAGCATTAATAATGCGAGTAAAATGGAGAGAATTATTTTGAGCAGTGGGAAGTTAGTTATACTTGATAAGCTGCTTGTTAGGTTGCATGAGACGAAGCATCGGGTTTTGATTTTTTCCCAGGTTTGTTTAAGATACCATTTTGTTGGACCTTAAATAGGTTACTGGATACTATACTGTGTACTATAATAATTATTGGGTCTTTCTCTGCATAATTAAAATACAACTGTCTCTTAAAACCCTTTTGGATGCTTTTTGAAAATTTGGTTTGATGGAGTGTTAAGGACATGCCATTATTAGTAGTATTTGTGTTCCAAGTTTTGAATTGTTGCTCATTTCAGATAGGCTTATAGAATGCTAATATAGATGCTCAGGTGCCTAAGGCCTACCTAATCGCTCAAGCGGTTGGCTTAGAACCGTGGTCTTGTGCTGTGAGAGCTTCATAAGTTAAATGTTTATTCAATATTTTAAATTCTGTACATGTGCATATATAAAAGTTGTTAAGTTGATGAAGTTTCTAGAAATATGCATCTTGATATGAGGAATATGTATTATATTGTAATAGTAACAGTTTTTAAGGGCTGCGATGGAATTATAATACATGGAAACGATTTCTCCGGCATCATGAATGGTCCTAAAGTTTTATTTTTTTATTTTTTTTCCCTTTCTTTTTCTGTGGCAAATAGCATATATGATGATGGATGTTATGCATTCTAGTAATGTGTCAAATGGGATTTAGTATAATCTCCTGTTTAGCATATCCATCCGTGATTTCTAAAAGTAGTGTACAATGTGTTTAACCATGTTGAGAATTTTTTTTTTTAATATTTTTTTTTTTCAGGGAGTGCTCCTATTAATTTCTACATTGTTCTTATTATATTTTTTAATGACTTGGGCGGCAGCCACCCAAAGTATTTTGGGTTGGGATAATGTTAAAATTTTATACTGCCTTACTGACTTCCATATGAGCCAAGAAAAAATGTTTGTTTTTTTGTGTTGTATTGCTGTGCTTATTGTGTTCTTGTAGTAAGGGGAGTTTTAGAACAATATCACCTCATTTTCTTGGAAGTTAAAGGTATTGAATGACTGGTCTAATGATGTTTTATTGTAGATGGTAAGAATGCTGGATATACTAGCAGAGTATATGTCACTTCGTGGATTTAAATTCCAAAGGCTTGATGGTAGTACAAAGTCTGAATTGCGCCATCAGGCAATGGACCACTTCAATGCACCCAACAGTGATGATTTTTGTTTCCTTCTTTCAACTCGAGCTGGCGGCCTGGGTATCAATCTAGCAACAGCAGACACTGTTATAATATTCGATTCGGACTGGAATCCTCAAAATGACTTACAGGTTTGATTTAAATAGAATCACCTTTTCTTTTTTGTCATATCATGTTCTTTGGGCTTCTTGCAATTATGAGATAGGAACATGGCTTTGCTTATTAATTTTTTCCCTTAAATTATGTGTCAGGCAATGAGTAGAGCTCACAGAATTGGCCAACAAGAAGTTGTTAACATCTATAGATTTGTCACAAGCAAAAGTGTAGAGGAGGATATCCTGGAGCGAGCTAAAAAAAAGATGGTAATGCATATTACTATCTTGATTTCCTTAAATAACTTTTCTGGCTATGTATGTACTCTGAATTGGTATCTGTATGCGAATAGACAAAATATTCATATTTTATCTGTATGTTCCTTCTATATGCATTAAACTTTTCCCATCGTCAGGGCAAACAATTTAACTTTCTTATTTTTATCTGTATTCTGTAGGTTCTTGACCATTTGGTGATCCAGAAATTAAATGCAGAGGGTAGATTGGAGAAGAAAGAAACAAAGAAAGGGAGTTATTTTGACAAAGTGAGGACATGTGTTGAATTTCTTGTACTGCTGAATATAATTGAATTATGCAAGGCTTTGAGAAAAACAAGAAAATTGAACCCTTTTTATTTTATTTTTATGTTTCACTTCTAGTTCTCTCTCTATCTCATCTAGGAAATTTTTGAAGCACTGTAGCACTTTCACTTTGCAGTGACAGCGGTGTTCTTTTCTACTAGCATAACTCCTCTAACAAGCATTTGCTTTTTCAAACTTGCAGAATGAGCTGTCAGCTATCTTAAGATTTGGGGCAGAAGAACTTTTTAAGGAAGAGAAAAATGATGAAGAAAGCAAGAAAAGACTCTTAAGTATGGATATTGATGAAATTCTTGAAAGAGCAGAGAAGGTTGAAGAAAAGGAAGCTGAAGGAGAGCAGGGGAATGAATTGTTGAGTGCTTTTAAGGCAAGTTTATAAAACTTGGTCTCTCTGATTTGCTTCTACCAACATCCATATTTGGACCCCCCCTCTCTCTCTCTCTCTTCCCCCCCAGCAGGGTTGGGGGAAGATATTGTAGTTTTCTATGTTTTTACTCTACTACGTCGTGACATATTCTTTTGTATTTCCAATTTTACAAGTTTTCTTATTTAATTATTTGTATGATGCCCAGGTTGCTAATTTTGGTAGTGCTGAAGATGATGGAAGTTTCTGGAGTCGTTGGATAAAGCCAGAAGCAGTAGCCCAAGCTGAAGTATGAACTTATTCTGTTACTGTGTTATAATTGAATAAACATTTTATTTTACTCCTCACATAGGATTTAATTTATTCTATTCTGTTCTATACTTGCTAGTTAATTATTGACATTCTATATTTGCGTGTGGCATTTAGTTAAAGAACTTCTCTTTATTTTTCTTTCTTGTTTTAGGATGCTTTGGTTCCTCGTGCTGCAAGGAACACCAAGAGTTATGCAGAAGCTGCTCAGCCTGAGCGAAGCAGTAAAAGGAAGAAAAAGGAATCTGAGCCTCAAGAACGAGTACATAAACGTCGCAAAGCAGATTATTCAGTTCCCTCAGCACCAATGATTGAAGGAGCTTCTGCTCAAGTAAGAAGATGGTCTTGTGGGAACTTGTCCAAGAGAGATGCATTACGATTTTCTCGTGCGGTATGGCTTTTGTTACTTTAAATTCAAAACATAATATTATCCTGTTGTGGTCTTTGGTATATTTTATGACCTTTGATGTGTATTGTTGCAATAATGCTCATGTATCATTCCTGTTCTTGTGCCACTTCAAATACTTGTAGTGCCTTATATACGACTAAAATATGTTGGTATGCTTGGTAAAAAACCATGGCCTTTATCCAATTTTTAAGTTCTAGATTTTGTTGTTATCTATGTGAATATTCTTCTCTGTGAGGATGTAATGATTTTCACAAAGAAACATGCTCCTGATTTTTTCGTGAATTCTTTTTTATCATAAAATGCTTTGTTTCAAAATTTTTGAGCTTCCATTTCTGGTAACTAATTACTAAAGGTTTTCCCAAATATTGTATTATATTCTGGATAATTTTCCCAGGTTCAGGGAGTAATTGTCCCAGATGCCAATTGCATTTGTTTAGATGTGGTTTCTATCCTCTTAGAACTTTTAATCGAGCAAAAATTTAGACGGAGTGTGTTATATAGATTTTTGTTGGGGGTTATTTTTGGATTTATATAGGGGATGAAATAAAAAGAAGGATGGCCTTTTGAGTTAGCTACCAAAATTTATTATCTTTCGAGTAGTAGTTTTATGATTTCAATTTATTGCTTATGATTTCAATCAAGTATTGGCACAGCAGAGTGCTTATTTGTACTCTGAGAGAAAATGTGTAGGGGTTGACGAGTGGAAGAAGCGTAGAAGGAAGAAACATTTTGTTGAGCATTTATGGGGTCTTAAATTTAAGGTGTTATTGTATGTGCCGTCCGTATGGTTTGTATTGTTTTTTATAGGATATTTAATTTTATTGACATTTTCCATTTTCTTTGATTTTGAGGGGGGGTGGAGGGGCATTACTTTAGAACGTGCAGGACTGCAGTTGATTTGTTTTAGGTTTGGATTTGTACTGCAGCTAGGGCACACTCCATCCTTGATGATCTTGAAATATACATGATTTATCATCATTATTTTTTTTTTCTTTTTGTGTTTATAGGCATTCACTAAATTTTCCTTAATGTGGATTAAATATTGTTGAGTAAATTTTTGCAAGGTATCTGGTCAAAATCTTAACCCTTGTACGTTTTCAGGCTTTGGTGTCTGCTAGTGTGGTTGATGGTTCTGAATTTTCCTTGCTCTTCTTTGTTATTTGAATTCGACTCTCTCCCTTCATTGTATATTAGGTTTTGAAATTTGGGAACGAGAGCCAAATTGGCTTAATAGCTGAGGAAGTTGGTGGTGCAGTTGGAGCAGCTCCACCTGATACTCAGATTGAGCTTTTTAATGCACTCGTTGATGGCTGTAGAGATGCAGTTGAAGTAGGAAGTCTGGACCAGAAGGTTTGTCCACTTATTCTGCTTCTTTATAGAATGCAACAAATTGCATATAATTGTGGACCAAAGAAAAAAACTGCATGTAATTTTTGTATTGTGAGAATTCCATGGCTGTTGCAGAGTAACAAATTTATGTCGCACTCATCTCTAGGGTCCTATGTTGGATTTTTTTGGAGTCCTTGTGAAGGCAAGTGATCTACTAACACGTGTTCAAGAACTTCAACTCCTAGCAAAGCGCATTAGTCGTTATGAAGATCCCATTGCACAATTCCGTGTCTTGATGTATCTGAAACCTTCTAATTGGTCGAAAGGTTGTGGATGGAATCAGGGTATGTGGAGTTCCATTTCTTTTCTCATTAGAAAGGTTCTTGCTTCCTTTTTCTAATTTCTCATTTAATTGTCTTTGGTAGTTGATGATGCAAGATTACTTTTGGGAATATATTATCATGGATTCGGCAATTGGGAGAAGATAAGACTAGATGAAAGGCTTGGCCTTTCAAAGAAGATTGCTCCTGTGGAACTTCAACACCATGAAACCTTTCTTCCTCGTGCTCCGAATTTGAGAGACCGTGCTAATGCACTTCTGGAAATGGTAGGCAATCACCTGTCATCATGGTGGGTGCTAGGTTTAAGTTTTTATCTTCACATTCTAAAGCCATGTCTTATCACTTGTCTATGTATGTGAGTACATACTGCTTGTCTAGTCACGTTTTTGTAATGGTAATTGCATTATTTATTAATTTTGTTTGAGTCAATGTTGGTTTAACTGATGACCAGCCTTTTTCTGTTCAGGAACTTGCTGCTCTTGGTGGGAAGAATGCAAGTGCAAAAGTGGGTCGGAAGGCTTCCAAGAAAGAGAAGGAAAATCTCCTTAATGTGGCTATGGTGCCAGGCCGGGTCAAGAAGGGAAAAGCAGGTTCTTCTATGGTTAATGTTCAATTGAACAGGGAGAGGCCTCCAAAACCCCAGAGAGTTGAACCTTTAGTGAAAGAGGAGGGTGAAATGTCAGACAATGAAGAAGTGTATGAAAAGTTCAAGGAAGAGAAATGGATGGAATGGTGTGAAGATGTTATGGTTGATGAAATTAAAACCCTGGGACGGCTCCAGCGTTTGCAGACTACTAGTGCTAATCTTCCAAAGGAAAAGGTGCATCATTGTTATGTCCATGTTCATTTTACTTTTAAATGCATGTATTTGTATGTATGTTTCTACTTGCTCATACATTATTCTGCATTGTCTTTCCTTCTCAGGTGCTTTCAAAAATTCGAAATTACTTACAGCTTCTAGGACGAAGGATAGATCAAATTGTTTTAGAGCATGAGGAGGAACCATACCGGCAAGACAGTATGTTTTTCTCTTTTGACAGTTTTCTTTTGTCAAAGGTTTAATTTCCTTTTGCATGATTTAGTTGGTTTTTGTTGATGATCTGCATTTCAATCCTGCTTTTGGTGCCATCTCTCTCTCTCTCTCCTTATTTTTTGGGTGTAAATGCTTTTCTTTTCTTCTTTTTTTCCTCATTCAGTCAAGGAATTATTTCTTAACTGGATAGTTATCTACAGGGATGACTATGAGATTGTGGAACTATGTATCTACCTTTTCAAATTTGTCCGGAGAGAGACTTCATCAAATTTATTCAAAACTTAAACAGGAGAGGGATGAGGAGGCTGGTCCTTCCCACACCAATGGAGATCCAAATCATTTTACTCCTTTCTCTCGCAATGTTGAGAGGCAGAGAGGTTTTAGAAACATGGCCGCCACTTACCAAGGGTCAGAACCATTTCAGCATGGTCACGATACAGCTAAATTTGAAGCATGGAAACGAAGGAGAAGAGCGGAAACTGATAACCAATTCCCAGTCCAGGCCACTTCTCAAAGACCTTTAAGTAATGATATCCCGTTATCGGATCCAAGCTCATTGGGGATTCTTGGGGCAGCACCATTTGAAAATAGACGAATTGGTGTTGAGAGACCTTATAAAATGCGACAGACTGGGGTACCCCCGAGGCAAGGTTTCTCATCAGGTGTCAAGTAGGTTGTGGCAGGAGAGTGGCTGATACATGAGCAGCAGAGGCTATGGCTCTGGGCCCCGTGGCATCAACGGCCTTGTATATTCTCTGGATTTTTTTTTTTCAACCATGGGAATAAAACTTCTGCAGATTCTGATTGTGGTATTCTATGGCTGATCTGAGCAAGCAGTCCACCATTGCATCCTTTAACTAAAGGTTTGCCGAAGGAAGAGCCAGAGTTCTTACTGTATGCAAGACTAAAAGGAGTTTTGCTGCCATTTTTTTTTTTAACTTTTTTTTTTTTTTGAAGATGAGTTAAGTTGGTAATTTGTTTACGTGTATAGTCAAATTCAGGGGGAAAAAAGAGAAAAAGAAAAGGATTTTACTTACTCATCTGATGTATACATACAGGATATTCGGCCTCAGGGAAAGTGTACATTATCAAATTTTGCAATAATTTTGGCTATTTTTTCACTCTTTACTTGGCCTGTCCCTTTATTTATTTATTTATTTATTATTATTATTATTATTATATTTTTTTTTATACATTGATGTTGGCATTTTTCTAAGATGATATATTATTATTATTACTACTATATTTATTATTTACTGGGACAGAAGTTAAAATTATAGGTTTTATTTAGTTAGACTCCGTTTTCTCTATGTCATTATTAGTTAATTCCTCAGTATAATTATCTTCAATCGTCAAAATTTTATTTTCCTTTGCATTTCACAAATCAAAATCAATTAAAATAATCTCAAAAAATGTAAGAGGCTTATATTATTGATTGTGTAACCAGAATTATAGGATGCCCGATGTATGCTTCAAATTGCATACGTCCAAACATTGTTTATATTGTTAATAAGCTAAGTATATTTATCAGATTTATTTAACCTATATATATATATATATTTTTTTTTTTTTCTATATCGACTACTCAAAATGGTTTGTCTATAATCCTTACTTTATATGTATATTGTTGATTAATTGGTTTTGCAATAAAATTTTATTTTAAAGTAAATTTCATTATTTATTTAAAAACGATAAAATTTAAAATCTTTAGTATATTGTAATTTCTTCAGAATTCCAATCTTCAATAGAGGGAAAATTATATAGGTTAGGAATACTCAAGTTCTTGTATGTTGCTTCATCAATATCCTCAAAAAGCAACATTATGGACTGGTAAAAAACCAAGGAAAAAACAAGTTGATATATAAAAACCACGTAGTTCTCCAAGTAACCAATTCTATTGTGATAAGTGACGAACAGTTTGAAGATGGAAACAAAACTAGGGGAAAGAATCAAATGTAATTTACAAAATTGAAAAAGTTTGTGTGTGGTCTTAATTCCAAACACAGAGGTGTGGTTGACATCCCTTTATCACTTTATCTTCCCCATTGCTTTTTCAACCTCAAGCTTCTAATTTCCTAACCCAGAAAATTACAAAACCTTGAAATGTCTCTGTTTTTTACTTTGCTGTCCACGCATTTTGTGGTATTTCCACACTTCCACTTTGTTTTCTACATATTCCTCATTCAGCCACATAATTATTTATATTCATTTCAATTTTCAGTATTAAGAATATTTCTGCATTGGGAATTTTTTTTCTTGCAAGTGGATTAGACCTTTTTTAGACTTTGTAGCTTCTACTTTAATTTGCAAAACAATGGGGAATATGGGGGATTTAAGATTATATGGTGATAGTTTTAATCATAGAAAAACAACTAATTAACTTATTCGTATTACTACGATTATTTACTAAATAGATTAATCTGCTATAGTTGAAATTGACATGAACACGTTAAATTAGTGAATAAAAAATAAAAAATATTTTAAGATACTAAAATATATAAATAATAATAATAATAATAATAATATTTTATTAAAATAAATTAAATAGATTAGTCCACTTAACACAAATATTAAATAGATATGTATTAAGATTAAAAAATTTCGACACAGTTAGTGAACGAGTTAAAACACAATTCTCCAACACGAATTGCTGCTCCTAAAAATCTTCAGTCTACGAGAGGAGAATGCAAGAAAGTTTCAAAAGATAGGGAAGCAAGAAAAATAAACAGGAGTTGAGGGGGTAAATTGCAACTACTGCTGAAAAGTTAGAATCGCAGTGCAATTCCAAAGCAGAGTCGGAGTGCTGTTCCTATGTCATTCATTCCTAGCCCCAAGATTCTGGTGGGTGTGCTCTTATCTGCCACGTTGGTACAAAGTAGGAACCACATGGGATATTGATTGGCTCTCCCGCGCTGGTATTATAAAAAAATATTAGCTCTTTGGCATTTCCCTTGTAAGGTTTGAGAAACTGAGATAGAAGGAACTTTTCAGAGCCTACCAAACTTGATAGAAGATTCTGTTCCAGGTTTTCTTACACTTTTGCTCTTCTGCAATATTGTCTTCCTCCAAATCTATGTCTATATCCATATAATCTTTTCTGTTTTGTACTTGTGTATGTGCATGTATGGTCTTGCTTTAGCTTTTTTTCCTGTTTGTGGATCAAATTCTGACTTTACTTTGAACACTTTCTTTCTCTCTCTCAATTGTTTTGGTTTTTTATTTTATTTTATTTTGGTTTATTTTTCTTTTTGAAAGAAAACATCATGGAAGCTGTAAATTAAGATGTGAGTTGTAATTATATCAGTTATGAAACTGCCAAGTCTTTTTGGGATATGGGGATTTAGCAGTCAAACTAAAAATGCCAAAATGTAAATTTTATTTTATTTTTTATTTTTCCTGTGAGATTCTTGGATTAATATAATAGTTGTAATAATTGTTGATCGTTTTCCTCCATAATATGTATTCTTTGGTTTCAACTTGAACTTGGAAATGTTAAGCTGCTTTATACTTGGAAGTATAGAGGTTTCTTTCCATGTTTTATGTAAGAAATATAAATTTCTCTTTTTCATGCCTTTTTCTAAAAGAAGTTATAGTGCTTCTTGTCCAACTCATTTAAGAGGGAGGTAATCTCAAATAAATCAATTCTTTTCAATCTTAAAATGAGCAATTTGGAAAATAAAAATCGAAAAACCATAAATATCTGAGGCATATATCTGCAAAACAAACCATAAATTTAGTCAGCTTGGTCAAAGCTATATCTTAATTGAATTATGGCTCGTCATGGTTGATTTAACTTTTTTATTTTCGTAATATTTTCTTCTTGTTAAAGTAATAATCTAATTCCAATCCACTTCTCACAAGTTCAAGCAACAATGGTACTAAATTGTGGTTTAATATAGTATTATAGCTTCTAGTTCACCTTTCACAAGTTCGAGCATATGAGAACAGTAGTACAGTATTAAACCACAATCTAGTACCATTGAGTTCTGAATACTGGCCATACTTTCTATATAAACTTGTAATTTTACTTGTATAGATTTTATAGTTTTGATCTTCTGAAGTGGAATGGTAATAATCAAATGGGTCAGCCAACTATTGATTCATCTCTACACTACATATGAAATTGAGTTAAACTTCCACCCTTTTGTCAAAGCTAGATACTTAAGCTCCAAAAAGCTAGTCTTGCAGAAGTCTGAAGAATAGAGTTATATAATTGAAAGTCTATATTATATATGGAAGTTGCTATTAGGATTAATTTTTGTAGCTGATGTTTATTTTTTTTATGTGTTAGTTTAATTACTTTAATGGGTTTTTTGCAGCTGAGTCCATTTTACTCTTCGTTCAGAATACATTCAAGTTCAGTTTGAGTTGAAATTTTGCAAGGAGGAGAAAATGGACTACGTCTATGGACCGGGAAGGAACCATCTCTTTGTTCCAGGGCCTGTCAATATCCCTGAGCCAGTCATTCGGGCAATGAATAGAAACAATGAAGATTACCGTTCTCCTGCTATTCCAGCATTGACAAAAACTCTGCTTGAGGATGTGAAGATGATTTTCAAGACTACTAGTGGAACACCTTTTCTGATCCCCACCACTGGTATTGCATTTGCTTATGTTCCTTTTGGGATTTAAGAAATTTCAGACTATTTTACTATGTTCTGCGAACAACAAGTATTGAAGTTTTATTAAGTTATTATTGTTTTGCATTTTCTATTTCAGTCCTAGCAGAAAATTCCTGTTCTTTGAATATTAAGATCTTGGAGACAAATCTTATTCCTTGCAATGACTAGTGCTTGGATTTTCTTCAAGAGATGGATAGGAAAATGACATAATTGCATGTACAAATACCAGATATATTATTATAATATAATGACAATGAAATTTAAGTTCATATCTAGTATCTACATAATCATTTTGCTAAACTGTGCAAGGCTTTGTAAAGTAGGAGCGCTTCATCATGTTATATGATTGGGTTTACTCATTTGTTTTGTGCATGAAGAATAGCATTTTCTGTTTTTCTGTTTAGGTACTGGTGCATGGGAAAGTGCACTTACAAACACATTATCTCCTGGAGACCGAATAGTATCATTCCTGATTGGCCAATTCAGTTTGCTCTGGATCGATCAGCAGCAGCGTCTTAAATTCAATGTTGATGTTGTGGAAAGTGATTGGGGACAAGGAGCCAACCTTGACATTTTGGCATCAAAACTTGCTGCAGATACTGCACATACTATCAAGGCAATTTGCATTGTTCACAATGAGACTGCAACTGGAGTTACCAATAACATGGCTAAAGTCAGAAAAATACTCGGTAAGCATATCATTTATGATAAAAGGATTCATAACAGTGCTGTAGCTTACAATTCTCTCATTCAAGATTTTTATAATAGCTGAGCAGTTCTCAGTCTGATTTGCTGGTGCAAAAATAATGAAAAATTGTTGTTCATTGTCAAAGTTATGACAACTTGCCCCGTTTCTTTTCCTATGTTTCAATATGTGTTTCACTTGTACACTTCACAAATAAGTTTCCTCACTGCCTCAATAATATGATACTCATGTTCCTTTTCAACTATCAGATGACTACAGGCATCCAGCACTCTTTCTGGTCGACGGAGTTTCTTCCATATGTGCTCTTGATTTCCGTATGGATGAATGGGGAGTGGATGTGGCTTTAACTGGTTCTCAGAAAGCTCTCTCCCTTCCCACTGGGTTGGGCATTGTGTGTGCAAGCCCCAAAGCTCTAGAGGCCACTAAAACTGCAAGGTCAGTGAGAGTTTTCTTCGACTGGAATGACTACTTGAAGTTTTACAAACTGGGCACATATTGGCCATACACACCTTCCATCCAGTTGCTGTATGGGCTGAGAGCAGCACTTGATCTCATTTTTGAGGAAGGACTGGACAATGTTATAGCTAGGCATAACCGTTTGGGGACAGCAACAAGGTAATTTAGAATGACTTTTGGTATCTAAATATGCCTCTTAAACTTAATATTGTGTTTCTTTTTTTGATCAAATAGTATTTCTGAGATCCGAGATTCAGTGTGTTTCTAAGTAATAGGTTTGGTAACAAGTTAAAATTTTTGAAATGCAGGCTAGCTGTGGAGGCTTGGGGCTTAAAGAACTGCACTCAAAAGGAGGAGTGGTACAGTGACACAGTCACTGCTGTGCTTGTTCCTCCTTATATTGATAGTTCAGAAATTGTTAGAAGGGCATGGAAGAGATACAACTTAAGCTTAGGTCTTGGACTGAACAAAATAGCTGGGAAGGTTTTCAGAATAGGCCATCTTGGCAACTTGAATGAGGTAAAACTAGAATTTTTCATATCCTCCAATCTACTTCGAAACACAAACAGAGATTAGTTGGAAGTAATAGAGTTAGATGTATACTCTTTTATCATCGATGAGCTTCATGAAAACATAGAAGCAAGCAGTGCCCTTTTTGAATCTTCACCTTGGGTTTTGTTTACTACTTTTGCCAAGACTTCTTGATTACTAAAATTTTCCCTGTTTTTGATATCTAAAAAGCTGAAAAATCATGTTGGTGCAACACATACACATATAAATATGTTAACAATGGAAAATTCCTATACTTACTGTAGGTTTGCTTTTGCTTTGTTTATGAATTGTGACTGTTTTTATGGGTTTGATATGTTTTCAGTTGCAATTGTTGGGCTGTCTTGCTGGTGTGGAGATGATTCTGAAGGATGTGGGATACCCAGTTAAGCTAGGAAGTGGAGTTGGAGCTGCTTCTGCATACTTGCAGAATAACATCCCTTTGATCCCTTCCAGGATTTGATATCACTTTTTCAAATCCAAAATCCCATGCAATTCATTTTCCTTTTATCATCATTTGCTTAATGAACTTTGTAAATAATGCGCAATCTTTTTCTTCTCTCTTTGCACTCTTTTTGAGGCTCACCAAGTTTAGTACTTTTAATACATATTTGTATGTCTTCTTCCATTTTGGAGCTGAATCAAGTGTTAAATTTTTCTACTTCATTTTGCTGAAAAAATTACAACATCTGATGGAATGCCAAAATAGGAAAATGTAGTCCTTTGTTTGAATTTGGATTTGTGGAATTCAGAAGAAGAATTCAAAATAAAATAGGATTTGTTTTTTATTTTTTATGCATGCATGTATCACTAGGTACATATCTTTCATTTTGTTTTTACATTGTTTCTCCTGAAAACAAACTTCTAAAAAGTGGAGAGAAAGAGGTAAAAAGAGGATTCAATTTTTTTTGTTTTTAATAATTAGCAATAACAAGTATTGAACTCATGACCTGAAACTCTGATATCATATCAAAACTATAATGGAGCATCATTGTTTTTACAATTTAAATTAAAGTGAATTGAAATTGAATTATATAAAAAATATCATGAAGGACTTGGTTGACGACTAACTATAAATTCCCACTGTACAATGATAAATAAATAAATATATATATAGATACCATTTAATATGTACTTCCTATGAAGTCAAGTTTATATACAAGTATAAATATACAGGTGTAGCAGCAAGCCACCAACCATGCATACGTTTATAAAATATATAAATGCATATGCATATGCATTTGTGAGCTGGAGCTGCAACTTGCAAGTAGCTAATTGAGACAGCTATGAGTTAGGACTTTGGTGTGGAATTACTTGCCACTTAACTAAGCCTTCTCTCAACACAGAGACTTTTTAGAGGTTTTCACATTAAGGAAGGATCTAACATATATTAGCCTTGAGACCACAGCTTATTCTTCTTCTTTGCAAAATCATATACAGAATGGATTCTCTTTTTTTTTTCTTTTTTTTTTATTAATTTTATTATTCGAAATCACACGTTTAAATCGAATAAAGAATCTTTAAAGCTTTGCTGCTGCCGACAGTTACTTAATTAAAGATATTAAGAAACTACTCATTGCAAGATGCATAAACAGATTAGTGTGTTTTCAGCAAAAAATAAAATAAAATAAATAAATAAACAGATTAGTGTGCCTTGTATTTAGTTTGTTAGTCAAAATAAGTCTACTATTTTTTTTTTTCTTTCTTTCTTTCTTTCTTAAACGCAATATCTGAAAAGTCAAATTTTACATAGTCAAAATTGTCTAAATCAACTAAAACTAAAAACAGTAGTAGGAATTTGCCCAAATGGGATGTAAACAAATCCTCCAAAATCTTAGAAAAACACAGAGAGAGAAAGAGAGTAACAAAAAATATTTACATTTAAAAGGGAATTAAATTCCCTATCTTTTCAGCAAAAGAGAAAAAACAAAAAACAAAGACATGGGATTCTATTTCAATCTTTTTTTTTTTTTTTTGTTGAATTAAAAAGGACCTACCCGTAGCAGGGTCATAGGTCCATGAGGTATTTAGCGAGTGGACCGATCCAGGCATCTTTTTAATCCGATAAGAGTCTGCGATGGGAGCCCGTGTCGCTAAAATCTCTCTCCCTCTCGTGCGGTAGCAGCGGAGATGAGCACTTAAGTCCAAATGGGACTACCAAGACTCAAACCTCAACTCCCGTATTCGCAGGTGTAAAAGCTCAGCTGGCTCTTACCACTGAGCTACACCCTCAAATGAAAGATTCTATTTCAATCTGGTTTTACATTGGAATGACAAAAACCCACCACCTAATTAGTTAATTAAATAGTAGCTAAAACGAGATGAGCATGACACATACACATCTCCATTACAATTCATTATCCATTAAAATAAAATAAAAAATTGCCTACTTTCTTTGAAGGAACCCACAAAACACAAAAAGTCTCTTATCGGTAACCTCCTCTTTGTATTTTGCAGAGTCAAAACCGTGGTCATTGCCTTAAAGCTAAACGTGTCCAATATCAATGGTCAAAATCCGCGTACCTTTACAGTTTACCCCATTACTCTTTCTTTTTCAATCTCCATTAAAACCACTCTCTCTCTCTCTTCGCTCTTCTCTCTCACTTACCAAATCATTATTATTGTTATCTTTTCTCTGTTAAATTGCCTATTTCATTCCCACTTTCCCACCAACCAAACAAACACCCAAATGTCTTTTGCAAACAAGGAATTCATCCATGGAGGCTTTGATCTAGAAGAAGTAGAACAGCAACAAGAAGTTCAAGAACAAGTAATTGAGGAAGAAGAAGATCGGTTTGGTCAGCTACCAGACGAACTCCTCCTCTTCATCTTCAACAAAATACTCGACGCCAAATCTCTGGTTCGATGCGTCTCTGTATCCAAAAAATTTGCCTCTATTGTCCCCCAAATCGAATCCGTTGTTCTTCAACTTCCTCGCCATGTACCCATTAGAAAAGGGTACTCAAAGGGTTTGCGGCCATTGAAGCTTTTCAAATTCCTGGTCAACAAGTTCGTTTCCAAACCTTTACGTCTTCTCCACCATTTCGTTTCCACCAAATCGCGTTCCAACGCTCATAGTCTTCTCTACTACTCGCCTAGCGAGGTTCTCAAGGGTTTCAAGGAACTTAAATCTCTGCGTCTGGAGCTTCCTGGCCATGGCGGCGAGGTGAGTTTGGGTTTGAATTCGGATAGCGATCTTTCATTGCTCAAATGGAATGCCCGATTCGGAAGCAAGCTCGAGAGCTGCACGATTCTCGGAGCAAATTCGTTGGAAAAAAAACCCAATTCGCAGATTAACAAACAGAGCAAAGAACACGAAGAAATCGGCGAAACCCAGTCGATTTTGGGCGATGAGGAGCTCAAATTGAGAATTGTCTGGATGGTTTCTTCGTTGATCGCTGCGTCCGCGAGACACCACATGTTGAAACAGGTGGTTGCAGGATTTCCGACTCTTTCCGATGTGGTAATCACCGATGGAAACAAGCAAGGTAAGCTTTCCATGGGTGAAGAACAATTGGGTGAGTTGAGAAGCTCTATGGATTCGTCCATGGCGTCTGAGTCATCGTCGTCGGAGAGGAGTGTGATTCCAGATTTGAGCATGAAGCTCTGGTATGCGCCTCTGTTGGAATTACCCGGTTCTGGGTTTGTAATGAAAGGAGCTACAATGATCTCGATCAAGCCCCTTGATGCTGAACACAAGGGAAGCAAAGGTCATGGTGGTGATCTGTTGGGACTTGCAGGTTTCGATGCTGATGGTGATGAAGAGCGCAAGGGTTTGTTTGGTGAAGCTGTGAGAGAATTGGTGAAGATGAAGAAGACGTATGTTATGGAAATGACTTCCTTTTGATTTTATTTGACTCTTTGTTACATACAAATTTTGATGAAAAAAATTATTATTATTATTATTTTTTAATTTCTTGTGCATATATTTTGAATTTATTTGTGTATATATAGAGATTATCAGAGTTGGTTAGCAGAAAAAAACATTGCTTGGTGTGAAAATATTCTCGGAAATGATCATCAATAATTCTTCAATCAATATTTTTATATAGCTTTTTTTTTTTTT
>QANX01002167.1:0-12322 GCA_003254975.1 Ochetophila trinervis | reverse complement strand
GAACTACTGGGTCTCTCTAGGAGTGAGAGGAAGAGAACCCAAAACCCCTCAAGCTCTTACCCTTTTAAACTACCTTCCAAATTCTGCATCTAAGCTTCCAAAATCTCCACCTCCACTCACTACCACATGGAATGACTATGCTCACAGCAAGAATTTCACCAAAAGCATTTTAGCCCTGATGGGGTCCCCAAAACCCCCAACGAACTTCCACCGTCGGATCGTCCTCCTCAACACCCAAAACAAGATCAACGGCTTCACCAAGTGGGCCATCAACAATGTGTCATTGGTGCTTCCACCTACTCCTTATTTGGGGTCCATCAAATATGATCTCAAAAATGGATACGACAAAAGAAGACCACCTGAGAACTTCGCCTTATTTGTATGGGTCCACTCGCTAAATACTTCTTTATTTGTATGAATCCACTTGCTAAGTACTTTTTAGATTTATAACTTTATTATAGGTATGTTTTTTTTTCTTAACAAAGAAGAGAACTACTGGGTCTCTCTAGGAGTAAGAGGAAGAGAACCCAAAACCCCTCAAGCTCTTACCCTTTTAAACTACCTTCCAAATTCTGCATCTAGGCTTCCAAATTCTCCACCTCCACTCACTCCCACATGGAATGACTATGCACACAGCAAGAATTTCACCAAAGGCATTTTAGCCCTGATGGTGTCCCCAAAACCTCCAAAGATCTTCCACCGTCGGATGGTCCTACTCAACACCCAAAACAAGATCAACGCGCAGCTTCACCAAGTGGGCCATCAACAATGTGTCATTGGTTTATTTGTATGGTTGAATGTAATTGCAACTTCAAATTGAAATTACGTATCTTTCAAATGATATATATTTTTCATTGATTTTGGTTATTTAGATATAATATATGATCTTATCATAATGTAAAAATATATATTTATATNGTAAATATATATAAATGTAAGAATCTTCCTATTGAGTTTTGCTATTTATCATAATTAGTGATCATAATATGTGAAACTGTAGATTATATGCTAATTTTTAATTGGAAGCATTTAACTCTATTTTATTTTTTAATATTAAAATCATAATAAAAGAAAATGAATCATTTAATTATAACCACTTAAAATATCACTTAGATGTAAATTTCACTGTTGATCCATCATTAATAGTGACAAATAACATTTTTCTTTTCTATTAGGACATTTTGATTGTTAAACCATTTATGACTTTTTTTATTAACTCTTGGATTGCAAAAAGTTAATATTTCAAG
This sequence comes from Ochetophila trinervis, assembly GCA_003254975.1. NCBI lineage: Eukaryota > Viridiplantae > Streptophyta > Magnoliopsida > Rosales > Rhamnaceae > Ochetophila > Ochetophila trinervis. Next base: position 11,075 of record QANX01002167.1, on the reverse strand, counting down.
ACATATTTGATATTTAAATAAGTACACACAGTACATCATTTTTTCCTCTTAAAGTTTTAATGTTTAAAAGGAAACACACTTATAAGCATTTTTTGTGTTAATTGATTAGACTAAATATGTTTAGCAACTTAATTGATAGCACAATCCAAGGCACAACAAATGTTGTTTTAACATCGATCAAAGCTAATGTTATTTTCCCTTTAAAATTTAGGGCATTTTATGACAGGACCCGTCCCACCAGGGTCCTGCCTGTGTGACTTAATGTTGCCACTAAGCCACAAGCAGTCAATAATGTCCGTTAATTTGTTTTTCAAACAATGATAAAACCAACAGACCGAAAGGCTTTTTCTACTGCCGGAAATTTTATTAGAAATTCCGGCAGCATTTCGGCTGTTTTCTAACACTCCCCAAAATACAAATATTGCAATTCCTGCAAGGGAAACATTTCTATATAATATTCAGCCTACCAGCAAACATTTCCCACAATACAATATGTCCGTTACGTTTTTCCCGTAGCTGGACTCAGTATGAAAACTGAGCTGCCTACATACCCTTTCTCAAAGGGATCAAGCTACCTGTAGTTCCAACAGCATATTTACACCAAATATGCTACAGTCAATCACATTCACAACTTAATGCACATTTTCCAGTTATCACAAATACACACTTAATTTCCATCACGACTTTTCCGGCAATTTAATAAACATAATACCCATAGCTTGGCGGCATGATTCCTCGCCCAAGCTAGCAACACCCTGCTTGGCGGCATAATTCCTCGCCCAAGCAGTTCTCATCCACACAACCATATCCAGTATTTATTCCCGAGAACAATAACATACACACACATGTCACATACCAATATATAAATTTCATACACTGTTCATTAACAAATTCACATCACAAACAATAGGGTAACCAGTCATCACGACCCTTCTCCCCAAGGCGTCGTGGCGGAAATGGGGTAATGGATAACCAGTCATCACGACCCTTCTCACCAAAGCGTCGCGGCGGGAATGGGGTGCAAACATCACGATCTTTGATATCTAGGAATCGTGTAAAAGGCTTAATCTGTCTGAGGGTACCCTCCTCATCAATACCATCACCATTATCACATCACATCTCCACATCATCCTCCACCTCAACCTCCACATCGCCATCCACATCAATTCAAACACAGACAATTCAATACAACCAAATTCATATACATAGTCAAATCAGTTCTTACAATCAAACAACAATTCCAATAACACATAATGCAACTCTCTCAACAATTATTCACCATTCACATAATCACATCCCATCACGATTAACGCACAAATTGGCCCACATATACGTATTTAATTCACAGACCAATTTTATAATATATATATTCCGAAATTCAACCACACAATCAATCCTATAATTTCAGCACACCAATTCATTCCACAGTAAACACCAAAACATAACCACACATATCTATATCACCAATTATCAACAATTTCTATTTTAACAATAATTATCCACACTGTTCAAAACCGGATAAATTCCAAATGTTCAACTATAATATACGAATTATATATCAAAACGAAGCTTAAAGAGAGTAGAGCGCAACCGTATTTTTACCTCGTCCAACCGCCGCCGGTGATGGCTGGAAAATGGCCGGGAAGCGGCGGCCGAGCACCCTCAAATCGTGCGGTCCACACGAGCGAGCTTCGAGACGAACGGAGGCCGGAATCAGCTTCGGGAGGTCCAAAATAGGGGGACCGGACCGGTTTATCCCCGGAAACCGCCGAGATCCGGCGACCTGAGGAGAGGTGGCCTCGCCGGATCTGTCGTCGATTCCGGCGATACACGGCGTTTCATGGCCAGCCGAGGGTGGGGAAAGATGACGGAGGATCTGGGCAACCTTTCACGGGTGGTGGACCTGCCGTTTCCTCGCCGGAAACCGGCAATCACTCGCCAAAGGGCATCCTCGGGTTCCTGGGTTTGCCGGCGATCTGGGCATCCCCACGGGTCCTCGCCGGCCAAGTTGAGCATAGGGGATGACCGGCTTCCATTTCCGGGTGGTGGCGCGGCTAATTTCCCCAGGAATCCGGCGGACTCGCACACGATCTCACCGATTCTCTCTCAAAGTTGCCGACGGTCTGGGCGGTCTCTCGGTCACTCACTGGTGTCGCTGAAACAAGGGAGTCGCCGGCTTCAAGTCTCCACGTCATTTCCGGCCTGGGCTGGCCGGAAAACGGCCGTTGCCGGCGAAGGGAGGAGCGGCGACGGTGAGCTACGCTCCACGGGGGGGGAAAGAGTTGGCGTCGGGGGGGGGTTCTCTGGTCTTTTCCAGAACCTTCTCCCATATTTAAATATTAAAACAAGGGCAAAATGGTTATTTCGCACTATTTGCAGAATTACCAAAATGCCCCTCGCACTCTTTCAGCCATAACTTCTCAGTTTTAACTCCAAATCGAGCGTGCTGCTAGTCTACGGACTCGTATCGACTAGCTCTACCCAACGGTATCACGGTCAAAGCCATAGCACTCTCACACACAAAGTCAATCCCGAGCCCCTTGCGCGGTCAAACTTGGTCAATTTTGAGAAATTTCCAATATCTTCCCGGGACGGGATGTTACATTTTATCTTATATTCTAGATAAATTGTATATTAGGCCTTCAAATTTAAAATGTTCCACATTAGACTTTTAATTTACAATTTATTATATCTTAGTCTAGTTAATTGTCTAACAAAAGTTAAAAATTGACTAGTTTCTCATTAATCAATCAATTAATTGATTTTTCTATTTTGTTTATAAAATGAAAAAATAAGTCAATTTTCTCAATTTTAAATTTTCAGATAGTCAATTTATATTTTTATGTTGGAATTGGACTAGTGAAACAAATTGTAAATTGAAAATCTAATGTAGAACATTTTAAATTTGAAGGTTGAATGTGCAATCTGGCAAAATTATATGATACTAAAGTTCAATAACCTTAAAATTTAAAATCTTGTATTTATTGCACTCGGACATATTCTTAATTACATATTAGAAAGATGCAAAAAGTTCAAATCCAACGATATAATAATTGTAACCATGCTTAGTATTCTATCTGCTTGGAACCAGAGTTGTCTAGTGGGAGGGAGGGACGAAGTAGTAAAGCAATGGGAGGACTTGAAGATCATCCCCACAAATTGTTTCAAGTTTGGTCTTAGGGTAGATCTTTTTGAAAGCAGGCTAATTAATTAATGGTGTAAATTTGTAAGAGCCAGAAAACTCTTTCACGGTAAGAAATTTGAATGCTACGCGTACGGAGAACATGTGGAATGATGCAGAAAAGCTGTGCAAGATAACAATTAATTGGTTCCAAGTCAAGAATCAGATTCTAACGTAGCTGTTGAAAGCTTAACAATGTTTATATGTTTTTGAGTTCCATTAAAAAAAAAATGGCAAATTTGATGACCCGGAATTCTAGTTAATTGTTCATGTTATATTACTGAAAAAAAAAAGGGGACGAAGAGGATGAAAACATCTAGACCATTATGAGATGGAAATTTGAAGATTTCATAGGCAAAAAAATAAAAATAAATAAACTAAATAAAAAAAGAGTAAACAAACAATAGGAAATAGTACTTATAAACAAATATTCATGGCATTTATAAGTTTTTGGAAATCGCCCATGCCATGTATAATGCTAATTGTTATTACTACCCATGATTCATTTAAAAACAAATCTACAATAAAAAATAAAAGTAATTTCAGAATTCTAGTAGGAATGCGTAATTGTCTTTCCAACATCACCTCGCTACTGGTGCTAGATGATTTTTTCATCATCCATGTATCAATTGTGCACGGTCCACCTTCAAACACCATGCTGTTTGGAGCATCAGAAACATACAGAACGAGTGAATTTTTGTGTGAGCCAATGGACATATTGATTTTAGTACCATCGTATATTGGCAGCTATGTTCTACAAATTCTTTCATTGCAAAAATCAAACCACATCATGAATCTCAAACAAGTTGGATATTTCCTCAATTGAATCCAGTAGTAAGCTCCATTGAAATATGTTCGGCAGCCTTGGTAGACAGAAGGAAACAGAGATGGATGATTCCCTTGCCCTGCTTGTATCGCTTTCCATGAATGAGTGCTGTAAGAGCGAGTAAAGGTGATAGTTCAGAACTTGTTTCTGGCTCAAAAGTTTTGAGAGGACAATGTGAAGCACCTTCTAGTCATTAGTTTGTCTATCAAACCCAAATGCAGACACATAATGTCTAATATCAATCATATATTCGTTGTGGTAGTGCTTGGCGATGTCTGGAAGTTTCTTGAATGTTCTGATGGAAGGGTTCCACAAGAATACAAGGGGAAAAAGTTCGCGTTTTTTTATCGGGCTCCTGTCTCGTGCGAATGCAAAGCAAACCGTGACATGAACCAACTAGTTTTAATTTAGATGCTATTGGGTGGAAATCTCATTATTGTTTCTGAAAATTTAAAATCCTTATCTAAGCGTGTGATTTTGCATCAACGGTGACATATTAGATATCCATTATGATTATTGGCGCACCAATTGGCATGCAAAGAAATAAACCAAGGATGGGCGATAATATGACACTAGAGTTTGCATAAGGATCTAAGTTGGCCATATTTCTCACCGGAAGTCTACAAAACATATCTTCTAGAAGCTCTCTTGATAAATCACACAATCTTCTGTTCGGATACATAATAATGTATTCTTTGTACAAGTTGACAGGACCCGAACTACCTAAATCCTGCCTGCATGATTTAATATTTCTATTAAGCCAATAAGCAGTCATTTATCTCCATTAAACCATTATTAAATAACGAAATCCAACTAACGGAAAAAATTTCTCTACTGCCAAAAATTTTATTAAAAATTTCGGCAGCATTTCGTCTGTTTTTCTGACATTCCCCAAATACATATAATTACAACCTTGCAAGGAAAAACATTCCTATACATTATCCAATCTACCAGCAAACATTTCCCAATCCAAAAACCACCTCTCGGTAAATAACTTAACACTCAAATAAAAACATCTTTTATATAATTCGTAGCTGGACTCAGTATAAAATCTGAGCTGCCTACATACCCTTATTAATAAAGATCAAGCTACCTGTAGTTCTTAAAGCATATTTAAACCAAATATGACACTTCTGATACAATTGCTAATCAGAACTCAACTTGAAAAATATATGTTCTAATTGACTTCCAACCACATCAAAAATCCAAAATAAGTTCTAATAATTAACAAGAAGCACAACCAAAGCAAAATGCATAAATAGCAATATATACATCATACATTTCTCATTGAACATATTTTAATCAAAACTTTTCAAACCATTTAAAAGAGTAATAACTATGTATAAAGAATATATCAGTGAAAAGCCACAAACATATAAATAAACTAGTCATATATATCGGGCATGTAATAACCGTATATTTAAAAACGTATACATAATACCATAGCTTGGTGGCATAATCCATCGCCCAAGCAAACAATCTGGCACCATAAATCATCGTCCAATTAAATAACACCCCTACTTGGCGACATATCCCATCGCCATGCAGTCACCAACCATATATATCATGCATTTATGAGTTCACACGAAAATGATCACATTCACAACATTTACTTTAAATCCATAAATAAAATATTCATTTAAACACATGTATGAATATGCATGTATTTATTCTAGAGAAAATAACAAAGTAATATATACATATCATACATTTTTCATTAACAATTTAGCAATTTAATATCACAAAGAGGGGGTAACCATCATCACGATCCTTTGCCCCAAGGCATCGTGGCGGTATATGGGTAAAGGGTAACCATCATCATGATTCTTCACACCAAGGCATCGTGGCAGGAATGGAGTTTAAAAGGTTTTCATATGGTCCAGGGTACCCTCACCAACATCATAACCATTCTCATCCACATCACTGTACATCATCTCCATATGTATCCCACAATTTCCACAATCTCCATATCATCAACAACAATCCTCACAATCATATACATATAATCTTTGGAATCTCATTAAATAAAAAAGCACATCAACAATCATTAATCAATCTTAAACTCAAAAGAAAACCACCAAAACATAAATACATACATATTTATACCACAATTCATAATTAAATTAAACTACGAGTCACAATTCATCCACTCATTAATCAAAATCCACATATAGTGCATACAAAGCAACCATATTAACCCATTAAATACATTGATTCATTACATACGTACAAATCAGTTATCTACTCACCATTAAAACATCAAATCCATCCTCACACTAACAAGCATAAGAGGCGCTCAAATTCATCCCATACTTTAAGCAAACAACCATTACAAAACTATACACATTCAATATGTCTATATACACACACTCACATATATACATAATTATTTATAGTTATTACATTCCTCATAGACCATTCCAATCCACAAATCATAATTGCTCTCAATTCATGATAATCCTTCAACCTAAATTCAAGCTTCATATATTGATCATAAAATCACCAAACAATTTCCATTTTTACCATTTTAGTCTAATCTTAACAGTTATCACCAACATAGCTCAAAATTAAGTAAATTTCAAATACTTAATAATCATATGCAAATTATATATCAAAATGAAGCTTGTGATGTGTAGGAATCGATGATAAACTTACCTTGCCCAATTGCCGCCCGTGATGGCCGAAAAATGGTAGAAAAGTCGCGGCCGAACACCAATCCTTCACATCGCTCAACTGAAGAGGATTTGGGGAGAAAGGGTGATGGATTCGGATTCAGGGGGTCCAACATAGGGGGAAAGGACCAACCCTGCAACAAGAAACCGCCAAAATCCAGTGATCGGAGGAGAAACGGGTTTGCCAGTTTCTTCAAGCTTTTCGGCGACTCACGGGGTTTCACGGCTAGAACTCAGAGGGGAAAGGTAGAGGACGAGATCAGCAACCTTTCTCGCATGGTGTGTTGACTGATTTCTCTCCTGAATCCAGCGATCGCAGACAATAGAGCTGACCGGATTTATCGTGTTCTCTGGCGATCTAGGTTGCTCCACGGGCTGTCACCGGCACAGTAGGGAAGAGGAGGCCGCCGGCTCCAAGTCTCGTGTATTTTCCAGCCCAATATCACCGAAAAATGGCCGCTGCTGGCGAAAGGAGGGCGTGGTGGTGGAGGCTGCGCAGGACCAGCGTCGGGGGGGGGGGGGGGGGGGNTCCTTCCATACATTTCTGGAAAAATTTAAAAAGATGAAGGTAAGGGCAATTTTGTACTTTCTCACTTTTTTAATTTTAGCCTTGCAAAATTACCAAAATGCCCCTCACACTATTCTAACCATAACTTCACTGTCTTAGCCCCGAATCAAGCATACTACCAGTCTACGGACTCGTATCGATTAACTCTACGCAATAGTACCACTGTCAAAGCCAAAACATATCCGCATAAAAAAATCAACCCTGGGCCCACATGGTCAAACTAGTCAAACTTGGTCAACTTTGAAAAATTTTAGTATTTTCTTAAAACGGAATGTTACACAAGTAATTAATTTTATCCAATAGCCAATAAGTAAAATAGATAAGCTTCTAAATTTAAAAAAAAAAAAGAAAAAAAAAAAAGGGCACGAGTTATGTAGAAAGGAAGAGATAAAAGCAAGAGAGAAAAATATAATAGAAGACAAAGAGTTGCAACGGTAGAGGAAAAAAATTAAAATAGGTAAACAATCATTTTTTATTTGTTTATTTTTCCATTGCTACAAGACATTTTATTTGTTTATCTGTTTTTTAAAAGAGTTCGTTAAGCTGAATGCTAAGAGAGAGTGAAAGAAAGAGAAATGAGAGATAGAACAAAAGAGAAATAAATAGAGAAAGAGGGAAAGTGTAAATAGAAAAACTAAAACAGTTGACTTAGTAGGCAAAAATCATAAATTTTAAATGATGGGCATGAAACATTAAGTTAGATGTCATATGAGCATTAGAAGACATAGTGCCCAACTCAAACCATAGGCACTTTGCCATGCATTTGTACAAAAATTTCAGTGCCCAATTCAAAGGTTTGGCACTGAAGCAGAGACTGTGGCTATTGCAAATGCTGGGACCGTGGCTAAGTTTAAGGGTGAAATGCCTAGATTAAAAGAGATGTCCCCTGCAGCATTTCAGTGGGTAAATGACAAGTCTCCTGCTTAGTGGAGTAGGTCACATTTCAGTACAATGCCCAAGTGTGACATTCTGCTTAATAACCTCTGTAAGTCTTTCAATGGGGTAATTCTACCTGTCAGAGACAAGCCAATTATCACATTATTGGACAGGCTGACAATGTATCTTATGAAAAGGATGGTAAGAAGGAGAGAGGATGAGGATAAATGGAATGAAGAAATTGAACCTAGAGTATGCAGAATTGTTCAGAAGACCAAGTGGGGATCAAGAATGTGTATATGTGATTGGGCAGGGGAACTGTTATTTTAAGTGAGGGTGCCTAGTGGTAGTCTGGATTTGAGGAAGCAAACTTGCTCATGTTGGGTTGGGATCTTACTGGTATCTCATGTGCACATGCAATGGTTGCCATTTTATCTAGGCAAATGGATCCAATTTCTTTTGTTGACTACTGCTACAAGAAAGAGGCCTACATGAAGTCTTACAGGCATGATGTATGCCCAATGAATGGGCCAAATTTGTGGCCACAGTCCAATGTCACCCCTTATAGCCCCCTAAATTCCACAAACAATCTAGACGCCCAAAAAAGCTAAGAAAAAAAGACCTTCTAGAATTGTCTGGTACCAAATTGGGGAAGCGAAAGGTCAGAATATCGTGTAGAAAGTGTGGGGACCCTAGCCATAATGCAAGGCTTTGCAAGTCATCGAGACACGAAGGCATTAATGTTGAAGTATGTTTTTTAATATATTGTTTTTTTTGTTTTTTAAGGTATGGGATAGAGATTTTTTTAATATACTGTTTTTTTTTTTTTTTTTTGCTTATAATGTTTTTTTGTGGTTATTGCATGAGGTTGATACAAGTACACAATCAACACAAACATTTCAGGCAACAAAACCCAAGACCAGACCAAAAAAATCAACCAAGGCATCTAAAAAAGCCACATCAACTGCAGCAGCAGGATCAACATATGCACCAATAGCACCACCAACATCAACATCCAAATGATACCCTTAGACAAATTGACAGTGAAGAGATCTCAAAATAGAGGCACTTAAATTCACATTTGGGAGATTTTCTTTAGCATTTGTAAATAGAGCTTAAGGATATTAACTATGTTTTGAGAAAGGGATGTGGATACAGCTAGGGTATGTATTGGTATTGGTAAAGTATAATGGCTTTAGTTAATCACTTTGATTTGTAAAATGTCTATTTTGACAAACTACTCTATGTATATTGGGTATAAAATTGCTTTTGTTATTACAAGTTCCTATCTTTGTCAACTATTTTTGTTACTGAAACATGGGTATAATAATATTACAAGTCCAACCAAATCCAGAACAAAAATTTAAACAAAAATGTTGGGACTCAAATAACCATAAAGCACAACTATTTATTAACATGTCAACAAAATCCAACAAAATCCAAAATTAGAAGTTCATTAAAAAAAAATTACATTGTCTCCACTTCAATACAAAAAATTAAACCAATAACCAGTCAACTTGTATGGTAGCATGCATTTTTACATTAGGGATTTACATTGTTACTCAAAAGTTTTTACATTGTCTCCACTACTTTATCTACATTTATAATGGTAGCATACCATTAGAGAAAAAATTAAACCAATAACCAGCATAGCTACCATTCTTTGTAGCCTACAATTTTCATTCTCAGTTTTTGACACGTTTCGACGTAATCCCGGTATTATCTATCTTGATCGGTGACCAATTGGCAGGTCATGCCATACAAATAATCTACATCCGCGGTTGCCTATACTCTGTAAAAATTGATGCACATGCAATCTTAGTGTTTGTTGTGTAGGAAATCAAGATCAAAAAAAATCATCCATGTTTTGGCATTCATCCCTTACTAAAAAAATTCCATTTAAACACCAATCTAAGCAACTTAAAGCCACTAACAGAAATCAAACATCTAAAAAAATTACACATTCACAATATTTAAAGGAAAAACAATATTTACACAGCTAAACTTTAGTCAAGGATACATACTTCAACTACAATACTTTTTCCACATTCAATTCATGCAAATAGGCAGTTTCATTCAAGTAGACACCCCATAAAAAATTGAGATGTCATTAACTCAGTTCAAATTTTTGAATGTGGAAAAAAAATTAGAAACAATACATTGACTATCTCTAAACAAAATCATAAAAGTTATTATTGAAAGCATAAAGTTCCATTCAAAACTTGAAGTTTAACTTTAATATTTTAACTTTAACCTTAGCTAGGCACAAATATAAAATTTCATTCAAATTAAACATGAAAATTTTCCCAAAAACTCTAATAAACATTCAAAACATCGACAGATTTTCCACCATGCTCAATTCAAAGATTAATCACTTACCATGTACACACCGCAGCAATAAAACCTCCTTCCTGGGTTGTTCTCTGTGTCCTTTGGATGCTTTGCCTCCTGTAATAGCACAACTTTGGCTCCAACATTTGATTTCCACCATCCATGATGTTGATTAGAACAATAAAGGTTAAAAAAATATGTGTGAACTGGACGGTTAATGTAGAGCCCTAAACCTAAGCAATTTACCCTTCCATATTGATCGAAAATGGTGAAATTTGATCGAAAATGGAAGAAGCATTGTGATTTGGGGGTGTTTGGGAGTGTGAAATTATAATATTTACCACTGCACATGATCCTCACGTGCTGATAACGGGGAAATTTGGTCGGATTAGGGCTTGGGTATTAACGGCGCCACACTTTCATTCGGTTGGGTACTGATTTGCCAACAAAAAAAAAAGTTTAGGTACCCACTTGTCATATCTGACATAGTTTAGGTACATGAAGTGTAAATATCTCATATATATATATATATAACTGCTAATATGGGTGACGTAGCCCATCACTCAATGGGCGACAACCCATATATGTTGTCTGATACGTATACTCATATGCATTGACCGC
>QANX01002158.1:0-80116 GCA_003254975.1 Ochetophila trinervis | reverse complement strand
CCCACGTGACCGGGAGACCTGCTTCTTTCACCTCTGCTCGCCTTCGGAGATGAATTTTTCCCTCTTGAAGGGCAAGCACTGGCCTTTGGGATGGGCGTTGACTCCTCAACCATTTGTAGCTGAGGGGGGCTGCCACCTCCCTTAGGATCTTTAGAGGAAACACCCCTAGGAGGAAGTGGAGAACCAGCAGCAGCAGTGGAGGACGGAGGAGACAATCCAGAGTTGGTCTTGGCTAATTTGGCAATTTGGCTCCGGTCAAGGCGATCTGGCAGGTTCCTCTTAAATCCACCTGTCAATGAATGTGACATTGCTGCAAAAAGAAAACAAAATAGAAAATTACGGTTAGACACTCAAAGAGCAACAAAATCAAGCAACACAGAAGGAAAGCCAATCAATACCACTGGCTATTCTATCATCTTCCAAAAGCAGCTGAGAATCCCTAACACTTATATCGAGACCAAAGATGTGGGAGACCTTAGAGTTGCTAGACTCATCCAAAGGCAAAATGGACGGCCACCACCTGTGGTTGTACCCGCAAAACCCACGAGGAACCAAAGGTTCACCCTTGGTTCCGGAGCTGATGCCCTCCCAATCTCCTTAAGCGAAAAACCATTCCCTCTGCCAGTTCGAGATCTCAGGAAGCTTCTGGAGGAACTTCCTCTGGCGAGGGTAATAACAGTAAGAGCCGATCTTTCTGGCCGCTGATTTGATTTTGAAACAGGCCTGGATCTCAAGAGGGCTAGGGTCAATGTTGAAGTGCTCTCTCCATAGCACAAAACAATAGTAGATTCCCTTCCAGGCGTTAGGGTTAATTTGCAAAAGACTCAACCAGATAGCACAGAGTAAATGAAAACAAAGGGTGCAAATGGGAGCCTCAACCCACACCTAAAGAACCACTGGTTCAAAGCCACTTCATTGGCATGAGATGAGCTGGGTTGCTCACCTTCTTTAGAAACTCGGAAGGTGACTTGGTCAGGAACCGAATAATCGGTCCTCAACTTATCCAAATCAGCCTGAGAAAGGAGGGGCCTAATTGAGTTGAGGCTCCAAGATCCTTCTGGAGCAGTCACCCTCATCCTCTCTCTTTCCCAAGAACATATGACAATAGGAACCGAAGAAGTTTCAGACCCCTCAGTCCCCGAAGCACCCATAGCCTTAGAGTCTGAGGAGTCTCAAAGCTCTACCACTCTAGGGATGGCCGAGGCTCATAGGTAGAAAGAGTTTGAAAATTTAAGAGATAACTAGAAGGACAACTGGAACTGCCACCACTGCTTGAGGAAGGGTGAGATATATGAAACACAGTAAAAACTCACTACTAAGATGGATATCCCCAAATAGGATTTGAAATGCTTAAAGACGCAAAACACGCCCAATCTTACATATTGACCCCCCAAACACTGTTGACACAGACACACTAACTCTACCCAGGTCTGTGACCTTCGCCCAGGTTCCAAGCTTCAGCCCAGGTTTGTGGCTTCCGCCTAGGCCTAGATCCCGAGCTTCGGCCCATATTCGTGGCTTCCGCTTAAGTTCAGAGCTTCAACCCAAATACGTGGCCTTGACCCAGGTCTCGAGCTTTAGCCTGAACCTATGGCCTCCGCACACATCCCAAACCATTATCAAGCAAAGCAGATTCACAATGTAATCACACATCTCAAAAGCAAAACAACAAACCAAAGCATTCACAGTTCATGTATCTCAAAAAACAGAACCACAAAGCTAGAATATCTACAATCCAAACAGCAACGCAGTCATACAACCCAGATGCAAAAAGAGCAAAGCAGTAAATGGCAGTAGCAATGGTTCCATAGTTCAAAAAGAAAAAAAAAAGAGGAAGCACCTCGTAACTTCAGACAAAGAAAAGCCAGAGCAGGGTAAACCCTGAAAATTGGAACCCGCATAACCTGCACGTATCAACCAAGGTACACAAAAAATCAATTTTGCATTCCATATGTGCATAAAATATAATAATATATATATATATATATTTTTTTCTATCAGTGGGCGGCTAACTGTAAAAGTCATGGAGGAGATAATCGGGGAAAGGGAAAGCCACGAATGCATTTCAACCATTGTGGGATGGACAATCACACTAAAAATTTTTGCTTTAAGCTCCATAGGTATCCAACTGATAGGCAACGAAAGTAAAATTTCAATATGGGTCATTCTAAATCCAATGACAAAGCAATGGTATCTGCACCTTTAATCACACCAGAGCAATATAATCATATATTGGAAATGCTTTCATCAAGTAGAACAAACTCCAATGTTAATTCGTCAGGTCTAGCATTATCTATTCCCATCTATTTCTACTTGGATAATTGACACAGGGGCAACAAATCATGTGTTCTTCTTTGTCTTTATTCTCTTCGTATGCACTTTGCAGTACTTTATCTCATGTTCAACTACTAGATGACACTAATGCCAAAGTCACTCATATTAGAGTTGCTCTGCAAAACTCGTATTTGATCATGTTTATTATATTCTATCTTTTAATTTCAATATTTTGTATGTTAGTCAACTCACAAATTCTCACAAATATTCAATCATATTTTCTCGTGATCAATGTATTTTTCAAAACCTGTTTGTGAAGAATACAATTGAAGTTGGCAATGTGCATGGTAGACTTTATTACCTACAAGTACCCTCATATGCTCGTCTTGTTACTAGATCGACTAGTATTGATCCTTGGCATTGGTGGCTTGGGCATCCATCAAACCATCGCCTCTCTGAGTTCGCTGAAAAAATTCCTTTAATTTCTTATTCAAATAATTATGTTTGTGACGTTTGTCCTCAAGAAAAACAAACTCATCTAAGTTTTCCTACCAATGTTATTTCCTTTTGTAGACCTTTTCAATTAATTCATTGTGATATTTGGAGTGCTTTTTCCCAGCCATCAATTTCTGGTGCTACATTTTTCCTTAATTTTGTGGATGATTTTTCATGTTGCACTTGAACTTTTCTCATGCGTTTTAAATCTGATATAATATTTCATTTAGAATCTTTTATTGCAATGGTCCAAACCCAACATCAACTTAAAATTGATAATCTCCATTCCGGTGATTGTGACGTATTTTTTTCTCGAATCCAACAAGTTCATTATGATAATGGTACTAAATTTTTATTCAATGAAATACAATTTTTTTTCTCAGAATAGTATCATTCATCAACGAAGTTGCATTGGCACACCCCAACAAAATGGTGTTGTAGAACATAAACATAGTCATCTTTTAGAAGTAGCATGTGCATTAAGATTTCAAGCACACCTATATCTTACCTTTTGGGGTGAACGCATTCTCACACCTACATATTTGACTAATAAAATCTCCACTCCTTTATTAGGTGGAAAATCACCACGTGAAATTTTATTTCAAGCTCCACCTTCCTTTTCATTTCTTCGTGTTTTTGGTTGTCTTGTCTTTGCACATAATGTTCATTCTAAGCATAAGTTTGACCAACGTGCCAAATCTGGCATCTTTATTAGTTATTCTCATGCTAAAAAAGTTATCATGTTTTTTTAGAGAAGTCATCTTTCAGGAGACAATATTCCCCTTCCGGGATATACCTCCTATACATGTTCATTCTCCTGTTATCTTATTGTCCATTGAAGATAACTCACAATTTAATTTTGCACCTCAAACTGTACAGATGCTGAAATTTCTCCAAATGGTTCTTGCATAAAAGGTTACTCTGTATATGCTACTGTAATTGAGAGATTTTAGGATTTTAGTATGTTTTACTTTTGAATGGTAGAAATTTTAAGGGAAAATAATGAAAAAGTTACCGAGTTTAAATTGATTTTGAACTTAGAAAATACCAAAAAATAAATAAATAAAAAACTTTCCAACTATAAATTTTAACCAAAAAAGTTTTCCAAAAAAAATAAAAAATTTAACCCAAAAAATATCAAAACTAATAACAAAAAAAGTTTCACAAATTAATACGAGAACATCTAGTAGCGAGTACAAATTATTGGAGACACTTTTTAAGGAAGCGGAAAATTATTGAAGTCGCGATAATCCTACTTGCCAATTTGAGGGTGTTTATGCTAGGTCTGGCAATGTGTCGTGTTGAACCGTGTTTGTGTCGTGTCATGTTCGTGTCGTGTCAAATTTTGTTTACCCGAACACAACTCGTTAAGTTTCCGTGTTAAATCGTGTTCGTGCCGTATCGTGTCGTGTTTTATTCGTGTTTACTAGACATGTACATGAGTGTTTTATTTTTTTTATTTAAATTAATATATATTGTCAAATGATAAATCATTATCCATTCATGTCTATTAAGCCTAAATACATATTCAAATGATATGTTAAACATCTTAAAAAAATATTAACATACTAAAATTCAACNCTTAATTTAATACACTTGAAATTTAAAGGCCTAATATGACATAAAATGTAAATTGAAGGCTTAATGTGATACACTTGAATCTTGAAGGCATAATGTGACATAAAATATAAATTTGAGGCTTAATGTGATATATTTGAAACTTGAAAGCCTAATATAAAAGTTTAAAAAACTACAAAATACTAAAATGCATTTATCTCTACAATTTATGCCTTCGACTATTTAATTCGGCAATTTATGCCCTCAATTTTTCAACTTGCTGAAATTTAGATTTTGTTTTACTTTTAACTATTGGATTTAACAGCTATTGTACGTCACTGTTATTAATTCATATCAATTTTCAAACTACAATGTACTATTAAAATATTTTTTTTTCAATTATGCAATTTAGTACCCTTAAATTTTAAAAAACGGTAGGTGCAGGTCCCGACTGGTATTTAGTTGTATTAAATTTTAAACTTTAAAATACTAATACATAATACTAAAAATGCACGTATTTAAAACCTGCTGTAAGACAGTTGTTAATTTAATTAGTTAAAAATAAAAAGCTCAAATTATAACAAATTAAAATTAATACATTATAAAGTTGAAAAGTTAAAAGTCAAAATTATAAAATTTTGAAAATTGAGAATATCAAAATGTGATTGACGCTTAATTTTTTGTTCAAAGACTGGTTTTGACTGAGAATGCTATATGAAAAAATGGATTTCGATAATAATTTTAAACAAAAAAGAAAACAATACGATTATAACAAATTGTGAAGCAATAATTTACTTTTCATACCAAATGTATAAATGCTTTTAGTCATTTCATCTAGCATATTATGAGTGACAGTATCATTGTTAAATGTCATTAATAATAAATTATTATTAATAATTTTA
The DNA here is from genome assembly GCA_003254975.1 of Ochetophila trinervis. Lineage (NCBI taxonomy): Eukaryota > Viridiplantae > Streptophyta > Magnoliopsida > Rosales > Rhamnaceae > Ochetophila > Ochetophila trinervis. The sequence goes on along the minus strand of QANX01002158.1, from coordinate 74,888 downwards.
TTTTTTATTATTGATAATATATTATTAGTAACAGTCTACATTTTAAACAAATATATAGATATTCACAAGATAAAATTTATCTGCTATTAGTTTGCTTCATTAGTTTTTTTTTTTTTTTTTTAAAATGCTAAATAAATTTTATCAACTATTTGGTAAGCGCTTTAATTTGCCACTTTACCAAATATAGTTCAAGTTTTAAATATGTATTAAAATATATAGATGACTACGTATAGCAAGAGAAAAAGAATTAGGACTAGATCATGTTAATTTTAGCATCAAATTTTTTTTAATGGCTAAAATTTAATAATTAATAAAATTATTTATTATGATTTAAATAACATATTAATATCGTATTTGAAAAAAAAAAATGAACCTATAATAATCATGTAAACCATAAATAAATTTTAAAATTTTAGCTTTTAAAACAATTTAATAATTAATAATTTAAATTCTAATTGTAAAATTATCATATTAACCTGATAATTATGAAATCATATATATATATATATATATATATATATATATATATCCTATCAAAGCGACCGGGTAATTTTACCATTAAAATTTACTTTTCAACCGAATCCCTATAAAGTCATTTTGCGCAATTAAAATATTAATGTCACTAAATCCACATTTGCTCAGTATTGAAAAAGTCAGCCTCACCGCTTTAGATTAAGAAAAATTTCAGTGGAATAAACATATAAGACACTCACATACATATAAAACGTGCACGTGCAACAAACATCCTACATGCAAGTCTCACTGAAATTATTATCCCTTGCAATCTCTGCGTTCAATGTATTTCTGGTTGTCTGAATAACAAGAAAATCTTGCTAAACAGTCTAGTCCCTATATATTTTCTTGATTTAGAAAGGTGTTTCACATTTCCTTTGCACAAATTAATATCCATAAAAAAATAACTCCCACGAAAAATATAATCAAACTCCAAGAAAGTATCCAGTAAACAAATTAAAAATTGACACGAACTAAATTTACCCCCAAAAAAAGGCACGGACTTTGAAAGATAAATCAATTAGCATAGTTTCAAATTACAGCCAAAAAAGATGGCCCAGTTTCAAAAAATAATAATAATAAGAACAATAACCCTTCAACGATCTCAGACTACAAACATGTAGCCCTTTTCTTTTCCAGCATTCCAAATTATTGGTAACATTCCCAACTTAATTCCAACCCTGAATAACAGTATCACTTCCACAAGACACCCTTCTGAAATACCTTTTAAACAATATCAAGACAAAGCTATTTACCTTTGGCATCGTAGTTAAAAGTCTCATAAATAAACAAACAAACAAGCAAATAAGGTGTGTCTGTGGTATGGTCAAGGGGGATGGAGGGGCTTAAACATATGTTACCACATTTCAAGGAGAAAATTGTTCCATAAAATTTCCAGAAGTTTACCTCATTCTCCCATATTACAGAAACATCTCTTGTTGAATATTTACAATCTAAACACTCTGAATTTCCGATTGCGAAAAGCTAAATAAAATTTTATTTATGACAAGTCTATATAATAAAATGAACCACAGGAAATAAATGTGAGAACCTCTACACAATTTGCCGCAATACCAGTTGCAAGAAATAATGCATATACTGTTTTCCTGCTGCAAATAGCATGGATCTTCTCCACCTCAGTCTCCAGCTCATTCAGAAGATGAAGACAAAGTAACTGTATTTTTACTGAAACAATGTGAGAGAGTTCAAGGACAAACTCAAAAATCTTTGCTGACAAAAAAATTGGCCAAACTTCATCCATCAGATCAACCATATGCAAAACAATTTCCTAAAATCTAGCAATTTGATACAGCACCAAAACCTTGTACATCTTTAGAAGATGAAGTGTTCTTAAGCAGATCATAAAATAAAATGGAAAAAAACAGCAAATTTGGAGAAAAAATAAATAAATCAAATAAAACCTAACTTGAACAGCTTTCTTAATATTTACATTAAATAAACCTGCAAATGTTTTCAAAAAATTTACTAAGCTTATTGGAAAAACGGTCACCATAGTTTGCCTAAGTCAGTTCAACTTCCAACATTGGTAGAAGAGTAAAGGACCAAATATTATCATTTATTTTGAGAGAAACACTTACTTTAACTTATCAAACTTTCAGTCCTCATCACTATCATAAACAACTGTCATTCGGCGATGACTTGAAGTCTTCCTTCGAGGAGATTCCTCATCCGATTCAAATCCCTTGCGCTTAAGACTCTGCCCCAACTCCTTACCCTTTTGCCTTGGCTCCTACAAAACAACCAAGAAACAGGAGAAAATAAATAAGCGCTAGTCCTTTTTAAGTCAAAGACTTTTTAATTGTGATTTATGAAACATAATATGGTGGACTTATTATTGTTTTCGTCATAGACCATACAATGCAGAGGCTAAATTAGGACTTATTAAAAAAATACGGTATTAAGTAATTTAGGTTTAAATGCTGATTTGGATATTACTAGGATTTGATTTGATTCTTTGATGTTTGATTTAGTTGCCTAATTAATTTAAGCTTGTTTCATTAAAATAATGTTCCAAAATCAGTAAATTGCAAAGGAGTTTTACTAGACTTGGTGCAATATGTAAACCTCGATGCGTAGAGGGGTTAGCTTTTCAGGTACCTAATTTAATAATTTATCTTAAGATTTACGATTATAATTATGAAAAATCTAAAATATATAACAACCAAAATTGCCATCGAAGATACCATTCAAGCAAAATACTTTCATAGATCCCTAAATACCCACATTGTTAGATATGAGCAAAGCTCGACCATATAACAATTTGACAATTTGACACGAGGTGTAAATCTCGACCTGGTGAAGCATTTGCTTTTCAGTTATCTAATATCCATAGATTATTGTTAAGATTTACAACAGTAATTAATCTAACATAACAAACAACTTACAAAGTTAGCATAATATGGAAGATACCATTCATGCATTTGTTTCTTACAGCCCTACATATCATGATCAATCTAACATGTTTAGTTATAAATATAGCAGATACCAATCAAGTATACTAGCCCTATATACTGACATTTATCACCACATTATCACCAAATCAACAATAAGCTTTCGATACATGACAATAATGCAAAGGAAAATCATCCAGCTGTCTTATTTCTGTCATGTATAACTCTGAGAGACATGGAAAAGACAAATTAAGTAAAAAGAGTAAGACTTTTATGGGAATATAAGTAAAAAATTGCGGTTTTGGAAATTCTTGTGAGATGGGAGAGTGGATATTAGGAAAGACCAAAAGAGACAATCAAAAGGACACCTAATTATGCAGATATATTTATATATTGTGGGCTGTGACGGAGTGTACTAATGGGTTTGGCAGTGGGTGCGAGCATAGCTGTTAGTATCTTGTGATACGTGAGACAATACATACAATATGTATCGTTACGGATTGAAAACAATAAGTATCTTACATGTATCGGAAATTGCAACATATCATCCGATTTACAATACGCTTCGTTTTATACACAAAAACTTACCGGAACAATGTCTTTTTGTGTAAAACAGATTAAGTTTAGTTTAAATATATTATATATGTTGTTTTGTAAAAACCAAGGAGTGAAATTTCCTTCACATTAAAGGATGAAGATTATGATGCCATTGAAAATAAAATTAATAACTCAAACGTGAATATTTAGTTGTTTAGGAAGTTTTAGGACTTATTATCTAATAATGACTTTCTTAGTTTACCTTAATGATTGATGCTTTTATCTAAGTTTTAGATGTGATCATAACACTAGGAAAATGATTTTTTGGGAATACCATAAACACTTGTAACTATATATGTCAAATACACAGTATATATTTATAGCGCATTGTAGTCAAAAGCGTATCATATGATACACGATACACTTTTCACAAAATGATACATGACACAATACACATAACAACTATGGGTGTGAATATGGTGGCTGCTTTACAATGGAATGTCCAGAAGCTAAGACTACTTGAGTATGGGAACTGTCATGGTTATGGAGTGTCCGTCAGATTTAGGTATAGCTGTGGCTGTGGCTATGGCTATGGTGACTGCTGAACCTTTTCTAATCATCAGATGAAGTGCATGCTCAGATCTTGGAGGCATCAAAAGCATACAGGGCGCGCCACGCGCTTAGATCTTGGAGGCATTAAAAAGCATACAGGGCATGCTCAGATCTTGGAGGCATTAAAAGTATACAAGGCATAAACCTCTGTACGCTTTATCACTCTTAGGTGTAATACTTGCCTTAAAAAGTATAGGAGGTGTACATCCTGAGGCCTCAGATGAGTGAGGTGCACTGCCTCGAAACGTTACGCGAGTTTGTATAGTGACCGCTGAGCCTTTTCTAAACATCAGATGAAGTCACATGCTCAGGCCTTGGAGGCATTAAAGGCATACAGGGCATGCTCAGATCTTGAAGGCATTAAAAGCATACAAGGCTTACACCTCATGTACGTTTCTTCACTCTTAGGAGCAATGATTGTTTTAAAAAGCATGGGAGGTGTATGCCTTGAGGCACGCCTCAATGTGAGGCGGCCATAGGATGCATGAGGCTATAACCTTTGAGGCCTATGCCTCAGATGAGTGAGGCGCACCACCTCTGCACCTCAGGACTTTACACAAGTATGCAACACTTGGAGGATGTTTCAAACATCTCACCCCAAAATGCACCCCAAGAACAATTTAGATTAAGATATGGTTTTCTTAATAGAAGGATTAGATTCGAAAAACAAACCCCAAGACATCTTTTATTGTTTGGCATAAGATTAACAACCAACCTCTGTATTTGTCTGATCTTAAACCTGTATCTGTGGGTATGGTGGCTGCTGGTGTGGGAGTGGTTGTGGTATGTAGTGTGTGTGTGTCTACGGGTACGGCTGCGGCTTGGGGGCAAGTCTTTCTTTTTTTGACCTTTATTTAATCCCATGAAGCAGAAACCCAGATATTAAAGGCATTGAAAGCCTAACAGGAGCACACTCATATATGCCTCAGCCTTTCAGGTAAAAGCAGTGATTCAGAAGCACTTAGTAGGTGATTTAAGGAATGTTTGGGAGTGATTCCTAGAGCTGTAAAAGCTCTGCAGGGAAGGTAAAAATCAGTTTTTTAGTGTTTGGCAGAAATGATCTAAAAATGATTTTATTGATTTGTTTTTGAAAAATCACCAATCAGGTGATTCCTCCTAAATATATTCTTAGAAGGGGAGCGATGCCTCAAAAATCACTTCCTAAACGGGCCCTTAGAGTCAACTAAAAGGTGATTTCTCAAAAATCACTTCTTGAAGGAGAAGTGACTCTTATGGAATCATTCCCAAACTGTCCCTAAGCTTCTCTACTGCAGTGATTTTGAGAGTTTCTGCAACATCTCACCTTGAACCACAACACGGTGCACTTTAGATAAAGATAGTTTTCCTAGTTACTAAATTTGAAGAACAAACTCAAAACATCTTTTATCATTTAAAATAAGATTAACTAAGATTTTGTTTTCGAAGAATGAAAAAAGACAAAAACAAAAACAAACAAACAAAAAAGGGCTAATTGGCTAATTATACCTTTCTTTTGAGTTGTCGCTCAAAAAAAAATAAAAAAAAATAAATGTTCAAACTCACTCTTCTTTTCTAACCATGAACAGAAGCTTCAATTGCTAATGAATGATAAACTATCCTAATTCTAGTATCCATCTTCAAACTCGCTTTGATTTGTTTTCTACTTCAACAATGATTTTCTTCTTTGCATTTGGTATGTTTTTCCAAAAGAAAGGAAAGTCTAAATAGATTTAAAGGAAATTGAAGTGATCCAAAGGGGAAAAGGAAGAAGAAGAAACAAGAAAGCAGAGTTGTCTGGTGGATGACAGAAGAGCTCACAGAACTTGCAGTACCCCAGTTCCTTAACCAAACTGATAGCAAAAACCTTCAGGAATTTCCTCTTGGTATGATTGAATGTTTCTTCAATTGATTTTATTGGACTGTCCCAGTCCTCGAGGGTCCATTTATTACCCACCAAAAACCCCACTGTTCTACACAGGGTCCCCACATCCTATTGGGTTTTTCATCATCACCACTAGTAGGAAGAAATAATTCAAGTCATAACACATAATGCTTATAAAATAACTAAGTAGAAGTGTTAACTAGTAGTTTTTCTACACGTAAAAGCAAACAAACTTTACACTTCTCTCTAGATCTTAAAGGGAAAGACAAACAAAAGATAAAGACTTATGCATTAAGGTCAATTGAGTTAAGTCATATTCAAGTCAATTCAGATTCAGAATAAAAAAGAATAAACACCAACCAAGCCTATTTCTTGTTCTAGAGTCATAGCTGACATAATACAAGCTGAAACAAAATGTAAGGACAACAGAACATCTGGTTAAATTTATTTTGACGAAGAAAAAGCAGAAAAGGTACAAACCTCAGCCTCCTCCTCTTCATCAGATGCTTCATTTGCTTCTGCTTCTTCATGTTCTTCTTCATCCTCTTCGTCCTCTTCTTCATACTCCAACTCTGGCTCCTCCACTCTTTTGCGTGGTGGAGACCTCTCATCTTCAACCCCATCACTTTCATACTCTGACTCACCTCTATCGCTATCGGAGAAGTCCACTGGTCGTTTTGATGATTTGGCAGTTTGTAAGGATGACTTATGAGAGACATCTTTGGTTCCCTGTGACTATAGTTTAAAGTGCAAACAGTTTTAGCATTGACAGCAATAAATTCCATACAAAGACAAAGCTAATGTACTCGAATCCAAGTCATTAGACCTTCTTAGCATTCAAAATACGTTTCTCTGCCCGAGCTTCAAATTCCAGATCTTCATCAAAGTGGTGTCGAGGACGACGAGAATCATAATAATCTGTTTCATCATCCTTAACAAAAATTGCCAATCAAGAGATTCAATTCAGATTGAATAAATGGTCTCATAAACACAACAGTTGAGAAAACACACATCTAGATAACTATAGCATCCTGCACATCACCATACACGCACACACACACACACGCACACACCCCACCACCACAAACTGAAAAAAATAACATAACAAGTAATATACTGAAGGTGATCTAATTATTGAAGCGTGTTGTAGATATATGTGGATCCCTAGTTTTAAGATACTATAGAATTTTTACAGGGTAAAGGATCAATAAGGAGCACCCTTCCCCCTACCTCAGCAAGAGCATCTTCCAAAAATTCAGACGAGAGTTGGCGCCTTTTTTCCACAGTTGGTGTATATTTCCGGCTCACCTTTTCCCTCTTCCGGTTAAGGAGTAAATTAGCTCTGATTGTTTGAGTTTCAGCCTAATACACCACAAGAAAAGTTTACAAGTAATTACATGACACTCATCACCAAACACACATCAGATGTTTAAGCAACTAGTTACCTTTTCTTTCTCCTCCTTTTCCCTCTCAGGATCAATATCTGTAATGCAGTTCTTAACCTTGTACACCTTTTTATGCCGTGAATCAACAAGAGCTGTCAACAATCTATGGGAATTTGATGATAAGGATGACGGCATAAACCTCATCTTTCTCAGAAGCCTTCCTTGTGATTGGAGGATTCCCTGCAAATTTTAACATATAAGGATTCAGAAATAACTTCTAGATAAAGACCAGTTTCCTAAAAAAAAGAATATGATAAGAATCCTGCTCTACCTTATCAATAGATTAAATAAACTCGATTACCCCACAATAAGAAAATATCATAGGAACTCTCACTATTATAATTGCCAGAAAGGTGGCCCAGAATCTTCATTTAAAATCAAAGTTATATCATTCACCTGGAATAATAACTCTCAATAGCTTAGGTCCACTCCTGCTACTATTAAATTGATCTAAAATTACAATCTTGCAAATATGATGTACCCTTGGCCATTTAATGTGAAGTCCAAAATTGCAAAAGTCTCTAGAAAGCTCATATTGTCTTTCTTTTCAACTCTAGTTTCTTGAACTAAATTCAAATTCTAGAACAGCAAATGAAGCATCAATAAACAGCCAAAAACTTTACCATCCAATGCACCCAGAGGAAACAAAGAATTTACTGGAGAGATCAATAAACCTTCTATAGGATAGGATTGACTAAAAATGCCAACTATTGCAGGTCACTTACTACCTCCTAATCAGATGTCATCAAGAAAGCAGATAAAGTATACTATTGATAAGCTGCTAAAAGAGAACAACTAAACATGTATATAGATGCTGAACACATCAGCAATATATAAATATGTATATATAAGAAAAGAAGATTATGAGGTTGAAAAGAAAAGAAAACACTATGACATACAGATACAATGAAAGGTTTTAGAAAAGGCTTCCAAAACAACCTAAACATTCAAGATCCAGTGAGCATTAGACATGACATACTGATCACCATAGTTGGGAAAGCTGGCATGGAAGAACAACCAAAAATTTAAAATTGATCTGATGGTGTTCAAACATATCAGGGAATGCATAAAAGTGTGGCTTGAAGAAAATATTACCCAAAAGGTAAAGGAGAGGATTAGAAATCCTCAAAAAAGTTCAACAAACTATTACCCAAAAAAAAATTAGCACAAGCAAACTATAACTGTAAAGATGTTTAATGGTTCTAGTAAACAAGCAAGAAAAAAAGGGCAACGAAGAAAAGTTTTACACTAGTCTTCTTGGGTATTTATTCAAGGTTCTCTAGAGCCTATATTGCAGGTTGGCCAGATATCATTACATGGGAAGCAGAATAAAATGATTACCATACATAAAACAAACATCAAACATATTTGGCAAATCACCTTTTGATGTCTGAGAAAAAGATGTGCTTGATCATGCTGTGCATCTTGCACAGATATATCTAAGACTTCGTTCCCAATTAACAACTGTAAACTGCCATCTGACCATCTCACAAAGCGAGTATTGCTTTCACGCTGCAATCCAAAATGCACAAACATTCATTAGACAACCATTGAGCAAAATTTTATTTTGGATGATAAAATGGTTTACGGTAGAGAATTTGAAGTAATTTTTACGTGTAAAGCCAAAAAGAAATTAAATGTAAAAGTTGAATATAAGTTTTAACAAGTGCTACCCTAAGTTTAACAATTCATCTTTAATAAACAATGTGTACATAGATGGATATGTTCTGCTATCAACTAAGCATATTCTAAAAATTGTTTTGCACATGCTACACAAATCTTGTATAAAAGAACTTGGTAAATTATAGATACCATTGAGTCGGTTCTATATTTCTTGCACATGGTTAATTATTAGTTTGCATAAAGATTTTAGTTCAGTATATACCCATATTATATTACAATCACACAACATAAATGGGGTAGAATTTTTTGGACAAAAAAAAAAGACAGAGACAAAAGAAAAAAAGAAAAAGAACAGTAATATTAAGACCCTATAAAAGACTTATAAACACATCAACCACCTGTGACATCATTCCAGTTTAGAACAATCAAGGAAAAAGGGAAAGCTTTGGAAGCTTTAACCGTAGAGACCCACAAAGCTGCTAAGTATTCAGCTTTCTCAAAAAGATCTTCACTGCTCATCATTTTGTCTTCAAAGACAGCTGCGAAGTATTCAGCTTTCTCAAAAAGATCTTCACTGCTCATCATTTTGTCTTCAAAGACTCTATTGTTTCTTTCCAACTAAATTAACCACAGCAGAGATAAAATAACAGACTTCCACATCACCCCTAACCAAGTTATTAGTCCCAAAACTAATTGGTTTTCCCACCATCAATGCCCCACAAACCTTAGGAAACACCCCACAAAACCCAGCTTCTTATAACAATCTAATCCACAAACTTCTTGTAACTTTACAGTGAAGAAATAAATGATCTACATTTTCTTCTTCCTCTTTAAACAAAACACACCAGTATGGTGAGATAGCCCAACATGGATTTTTCCTCTGAAGCACACAGGTATTTAACTTTCTATGAAAAACCAGCCAAGCAAAGACTTTCACTCTATAAGGAACACTTGATCTCATCGTGCACACGAATTAAGCTCAAGTACTCATTCATCATGCACACAAATGCATGATTTATAGTTTCCTGACTTATTTTGACTGATCTAATACTCACTTTTAGCTGAAAATACTTTATGGAAGTTTACATCCAAACAAAAGTTCTCCATTGAGTAATAAAGTTCTCCATTGAGTACTATGCCACTACGTAAATAGTGTAAATATTAAACCTCTGCATGTCAAGGTCACTGGAAATTATAATTCAATTATATATCTTTGTTCAATCATGACTGAATGAAAAAAGATGCACCAAATAAAAAGTGCACCTACAAAAGTATGCATGTCTTTCTCAGATAAACATATAGTAGACTCATTCACATAGAAATTTATTTGTGCTTCGATGTATGACAGAATAAAAATGTGCAGTTACTTACAGAGGTTGTGCCATCCGGATTCTTAACAGTCCTCCAGCGAACAATATTATTTTCCAAGCGAATACGTTTCTTAGATCCAGATTCATCTGTCACAAATGTATCTTCCTCTACGTATGTCTTAGGGTCAAATGGCTTTGGATCAATTCCCATGATATTAGATACTTTAATCATGTTCATCTACAACAGATAAATTTTGACCATGCATTAAGGCAAGAAATTGAAATGGCATAGAACTTTCTCAAGCTCACAGAAATCAGAAGGCTGGCCAGTATTAAAGTAATAAACATTGAATTAATAATTACACGCCCTAAAAGATACCAATTTTAATATGTAATGAATAAGCAAAACGAAATTATTATTGCAAGAAAAGAAGAATATAACAGCACTTTAAAAGGAACAAATTGCACATCAATAGAATGCCCTAATTATGTCATGCATATTTAAACAAAGGGAACCATTTCATAGTAGAAACCAGTATTTTGATATCCATTGTGTGGCCATCACCTCATAAACATATTCAAATTTTGAATTTTGCTTAAGGACCTAAATGAGAACATGTTCACTGCTTGTAAAAATACATAGCAAACACCTTCAACCTAAGCATATTGACATCTCAAAAAGGAATAGTTTTAGCATTTACTTATTCAAGCTTACTAGGAAATAGCAACAAAAAGTAAATCGTCTTTACTTTTTTCTTTACTGATGAAAAAGAAATCTTTATTTGTTTTAAAAAACAATAACAACAACTAAGTCTCTACCCTTATGGAAAACATCCTCCCAACAAAATTAGTCATGAAAAACAAGATTATTTTAATCGTTTAGAAAACGATGCCCAAAAAGAAGCATTTTAGCTTAGTCCAATCCCAAATGAAATTCAAATCCTTAAACTTATCATCAAAAACCCTTCCATACCTTTCCAACCAAATTACACAACATAGCCAAAAAAGCACATCTACACAAATTTTTACTTCCTAATTCCATCTAAAGTCTGGAGTCTAAATCAAATGGTCTTCCCAATCCCTTAGGAAAGTTAAACAGTGATAGAGAATAAATGGTAATACCAGATAAAACAGACTTAACACAAGTAAATTGTCTCCCTAGGGGAAAAGGTTGTTTTCCATCCATCAAGGTTCTTACACACATTAAGCTATCACTAGCTCCCAAAACTCGGCTCCATAGAGATTACATCCTAAACGTAAAAGGCCCTTCCCCAACCAAACAACCAACCTCAAAAGCTAAATTTTGCAACAGAGCAAAACTTAAACAAATTTCCTCTCTTTTCTTTTTCTTTGTTTTCAATCTGGTCCAATTAGAACAAATTCTTGCTAAATACATAACTGCTGGTTCTCATGCTAATTTTTGGAAACAAAGTTACACACCCTAACCCCAACAAGAGATAGTTTATCCTTGCTATGTCACCTCCTACATCATTAAAACATGCATATCAGATTGTTATTTAAAGCTAGACTATAATAGTTGACATAACAGCCAGAAAAATCATAAATAATATCACTCACCTTCCATACGTAAACAGAATAACACAAAACAACATGTATCCAGATAAAGTGGTCTTACAACCTCTTGAAGCGAGAATATTGGTACACAAATCTGTAGGATAAAGAAGATAAAACCTTATCTGGCCGAGCAGGAGGAGGCTGCAATGGAATCTCTAGCTCCAGTGGGGGCCCAACTGGTTTCTCTTTAGTTTTCACCTCGATGTTTTCCTCTTCCGACTCATAGTGAACATCCTCATCAGGCACTACATCTTCTGGTCTTAGACTCTTCTCATAGCTTCCTTCTTCTTCCATGGGGGATCTCTAAGGCAGAAAAGTACTTCATATCATCTTTCAACCATAACTCTAAGGTTGCTGACAGTATTAATGAATGCAAAATAGAGTATATTAGTTTATTGAAGGGAAAAGAAAAACACACATTAGAATCATGCTCAATGTCATTCTGAATGGCATAATCTGCTGCATCTTCATCATCAGAGTCCCCAAATACATTACGCACTGCAGCAGTATGTGCAACATGAATACCATCCTTCTCCTCCTCTTCAGGGAATCTATGGATAAGAAGACAATCACATTAAGAGTCAAACTAGATAGCTTGGTTTTGCAAGCAAAAGTACACATAAGTATCTGATAGTGAGCTTGACATCTTCTCTTTTTCTTTCCTTAACAGTCAAATAGAAATGTAATGGTAATTGATAATTGAAATGGATGCAAAAACTGAAAGACCAAGTAGTGAATGCTCTTCTCTAAACAAAATTCATTTTTTATCCAAATTTATTTTTACAGGGTTCAAACTGAAAACCTTTTGCAAATGAATCATAAAAATGGATGCAAGGAACAACTAAAATTGATTCTTGATGTAGATCCAAATAGGCTTTCGAAAAAGTGAAAGCAAGAAATATGGAAAACATGTGTGTGTTGAGAGAGAGAGAGAGAGAGAGAAACACCTTGGACTTCTAGCCTGATCAACTTCATCGTCTTCATTGTCAGGATAATGGTTTTCCTCAGACCTCTCAGATCCGCTTTCAATGACATTGCGCCTCCTGCTTGTTAGCTCTTCTTTTTCATCACTGTCAGTATATTTTCCTTCACTTTCCTCTCTTTGATCACCTACTTCAACCTCTTGAGAACTTTGATCTCTTTCACCCTCACTTTCTCCAGGATCAGGATCTACCTCACGCAGATCTCCTTCACTCTCTATTTCCACCTCTCCCTGCCCCTCTACTTCACCTTCACCCTCGGGCTCCAACCCTCCTTCTCCTTCATCCTGAAAAGAATAAATAAACAAAATAAAATCATCACCTAGTCATATATGTACTAGTAGTATCTCCAACAAACAAAGACCAAGAAAATTTACTAAGTTGAAACACTTGAAACCATAAGCATAAACAAAAGAACATGATCAACAAAAGTCATTTTACCCCAGCCAATCATATCAGTATAGAAAATTTTTAACTTCTCTCATTGTTCACAACCAATATTCTCCTAATAACCATAAAATGTCCAACAAAAGATACTTCAACACCTTCTTCAACTATTAAGGAAGCGTTTTGAGCAAATAGTAAACAATGCCACATGAAATAGGAAAAGATCTAATGGTAAATTAAAGATCTGGGCACGTTTAGTTTGTTGCCAATAATTACCTTACTATTTCGACATCACATTTCTAAATCGCCCCAGTTTAAACTCAAAAGGAAAATGGAGGACAAATGGGAAGTGACAATTTTATTTTAAACCCCCAACAACTAGTTATCCCAAAGAACATTAGTTTATAGGAAATATTACATACATAATCATAGAAATTAATACCCTCCAAATATCCATCTCTCATTCTTCACTTCCGAACAAAAATGTATAATTATAAAGTTCTACTTACTGATCCTTATGCCAATACATAAGTTTTATTTAATAAATAAACAAAGACATAAATAATTCAACAAACCAACTAGGAATCATCAAGAAGAAAAATTTCGCAGACCCTAATTCCTATACATGCAGAGAAAACAAGCTAGCAAGAAAATTTAAAGGGGGGCCTAAGTCAATCACCTTATATCAATCACTTCAGCATTCCTAATATAAATTTGAATCTGAAATTTACACAAAAGTTCGAGAAAAAAAAAAGTATTACAGAAGCATAATTGGGCTGGGGATTGGACTCGTGCTCGGAATCGACCTCTTCCTCTTCTTCGGATTGATCGCCGAAGAGGTTTTGCATCATCTGGTGCCTCTTCTCCTCTCCCCCCATCTCTCTCCCTCTCTCTATCTCTCTCTCTCTCTCTCTCTCTCTCTTTGTGACCGTTTCGCAAGGTCGGAGCGGATCTGAGACTGCGTTTTAGCCCAGCGATTCTGGGTTTTGTGAGAGGATTAAAATTATATTAAATTTTTTTTAATCAATTTTTTAACTTTTTTTTATTTAAATGAGAAATTGCTAATATGTATGCCACTCGTGCACCATGCACGAGCGGCGTGGCAGCTAAATTTCATCTTTGCTGGGACCCACTATACTCTGGCACAAACTTTAGAATTAGCGGGTGTGATAAGAAATAATTTATTCAAATTAAATTTATTTTCTTTTTTTTTGGTAAATATTAAATTTATTTTCTTTTTTTTTTGGTAACTTAAATACATTTTCTTTGTTATCAAAAAAAACTTTAAATTTTTTTTAATTTTTTTTTAGAAAATTAGAAAAATCCAGTTTGTGTTAAGCTTATTATTTTAATTGTATACAGGTTACATTATCAAAAGTTAAACCATATATGAACATCAATTTGAAGTACAAAATCTATGAATATTAAATATCAATTTGAAGTAAAATATATATGAACATTAAATATTAAAATATTCAAAATATCTATGTTCTTTTTTCTTATATTTTGTTTTTTGCTTGGACTTTCATTTATTCTTCAACTTTATTCATTTATGTCATTTATTTTCGTATCTAGTGATGAAGCTTTCTAAAATTTAATCAAAATCTGCATTCAAATAAAAACAAAAATCCATGCACCCCTAGATTTTAGGGTAATTAACATAGATATTTTTTTACCACTTAGGATGATAGCTTAATAATTGAAAGTTGGTTAAACATAGAATTATGTAGAGAACCGTTAAATCGGAAAAACTGATCGACCGGACTAGATCAGACCAAAACTTTTGGCCATCGGCAACCGGTTGGTCAATTGATCGATCGCAACTTCTACATTTCGATCGGTGGTCAGTTCACCGGATGGTAAACCGGCAGTAAACCGAATCGACGGGCTATTTTTGTATATATTTTTTAATTTTAAATATTAGATTATTAAAAGTATAAAATAACTTATTTATTATTTTATTTCTAACTAATTCATTTTTTATTTCCACACAACAAATCCCTTTCATTCCAAATCCCATCCAAGCCCTAATTTCAAAGTTCCCAAATCCGTCTCTCATTCCCATTCGACAGCCTGACTACCCGAGCTCCGAGTCGGAACTTCTGCTACATTGCCAGCTGCCCAGTTGCATGTTTGAAGCTTCATCACTAGTCTTCTTCTTCTTGCTTGAAACTTCATCACTGTTAGTCGTCGTCAGAAAAATCGACGATTCCTTTGCTGTTGGAAACTCGGCGAGTCGGCAATCAGGTAGGCTATTTTCTTCTTCTTTTTCTTTTTGCTTCTTCCTTTGCAGTTGGAAATCGATGACTCCTACATATGTGCGTGTGTAAAATATGTGCCATAACATAATAACTAAGCTTTTCAATCATACATAATATAAATTAATTTGACTATTTGAGTTTATATGTTTAAAGTAAAGACCAAACCTTTTCCACCAATAAAATGTATTCAACATACTTATTAGCTGCTAGCTCACCCATCTGTCACTTACATTATATTCTCAATCTTAAATACCTTTAAATTGAAAACTTGATCTAAAACCCTAGAAAAGCATAAAATAAAATAAAATATAATATAATCGAAATGGATTCACTAAATAAAACAGAGGTAAACAAAGCTTGATTTCTATGTTTTTTGGACCTTCTTGGGTAGTTGGGGCTACAATACTATACGGCTTCGGCTTTCAAAGAACACAGTTTTTTATTTTCACGTAAAAGGGTTTTGAAGAGAAAAATCCTTAGCCATTACCCTTTTCTCGTTTAAGCTTTAGAATCCTATCGTAGCAATATGCACTAAATGGGCTCAACTTAGTAGAAACTTAGGAGGACAAGAAAAGTGAAACACACATTCTCAAATATCTCCTTTGGGATCGTCGAAGGTATAATATAGTTTAGGAGCTTTTTCTTCTGTTTTGTTCTGTTTCTACTTTTCAAGAATATAGTTTATGACCATCGAAGACATTAAATTACGCAACCAGGCATGTAATTAATTGTTAAATTACGCAACTAGCTAGTCTCATTGTCTACTTGCCTTGAATTCAGTCAAAAGGTGACTAGTAATCTCAATAAAGCTCCTAAATTAGATTTATAAATTTGAATATTTATAGAGCTATTCATGTTGTTGTATTGGTATTATTTATAAATTTGAATGTAGATGCATGAGTCTCATTCAACCGCTTCTAATTTTGCAACTCCACATCAATCGACCATTGTTAGTAACTCAATTCTCTCTAGTGCGCCCCCTCCACGAGTTCCAATAGGTCATTCACAACCTCTTTACCCTTCTAATGTGTCTGAAATGCTTCACATTTATACTAACACCACCACAAATCACCAAGAGAAAAAAGTAGGCATGTTTTGGAGGTTTAGAATCACTTTGGAAGGATGAAGATTGATGGATTTGATTATGCAAGTGATTCTAAAAAAATGAAACTAGTACTTTGAAGAACCACTTGAATTCTTGTAAAGAATATTGTTCTAATTTGGAGGACCCCAACCAAAAGATTCTTAGTTATAAAAGGCAAAAAGGATGGTGAATGTTTTGGTCTTCAAGTTAAATCATTTAATAAGGAAGTGGTGTAGGCTTGCATGTGCTAGGATGATAATCAAAGATAAGTTGCCATTTACACATGTGGAAGGGGAAGGATTTAGAGAATTTTATCAAGAGCTTAACCCAAAGTTTGACCCACCATCTCGTACAACTATTGTGCGGGATATTTATCAACTTTATTTGGATGAGAAAAAGAAAGTAAAGAGTTTCTTTGTCAACAATAATGTTAGGGTTAGCCTTACTATGAATACATGGACTTCAATCCAAAATTTTAATTGCATAGTGCTCACCGCTCATTTTGTTGATGATTGGATTTTAAAAGAGGATTTTGAATTGTTTTTAAATTTTTAATCATAAAGGTGAAACCATTGGGAGGTTAATTGAGTATTGTTTAATAGAATGATGCATCAAGAGGGCTTTCACCATTACCATGGACAATGACACCTCAAACGGTAGAGTCATTGCATTTTTGAAGAGAAGATTGAATAGTTGGAAGGATGGTTATGTATTAGATGGTGAGTTTCTTCATGTACGATGGTGTGCTGATATTACTAATTTAATTGTGAATGATGGATTAAGTGAGCAAGACAAGCCAATTGATATCATTAGGAAAGCTATGAGATATGTTAGATCCTCGCCCTATAGGTTAAACCAGTTTTTGTCTTGTGTTGAGAAACGAAAGATAGAGATTAAAAAAGCTTTTGGTTTTGGATGTGAAAACTAGGTGGAATTCTACTTATTTGACATTGGAGGCCTCATATAAGTTTGAATCTGCTTTAACTTAATGGAAGAAGATGATGAAAATTATATTTCTTATTTTGAAGAGCTTACACCTTAACCATTGGATTGGGAGAATGCACGTGTTTGTTCAATTTTTGAAGACATTTTATGATGTTACCCTTATATTTAGTTCCTTTTTTACAGTAAATTCAAATTTATTTTTTCATGAATTATCAAAGATGAAGCAATTGTTATTAACGTGGATGGGGGACAAAGATAAAACTTTGAGTGGTATGGCTACTAGCATGAAGTTGATAAGTATTGGGAGTCAATTAATAAACTTAACAAGTTGTTATTTGTAGCTCATGTTCTTGATCCTCTATTCAAACTTGGTTTTATCCAATTTTCTATTGACAAGCTATATCCGAATGAAGTGTGTGAGAAAATTATGCAAAGTGTGAAAACTATGATGTATAAATTGTTTGAGTTTTATGCGGGTGCATCATTAAATTCAAATATTTTTAGGTCTACCTTGCCTCCTCCTTATGGGGTTATGCAAAGGCAATAGCCGGTGGCTGCATGCGTGTCTGCCCGAGAGCATTGGCTTGGAATTTTTTGAACCCTTTTGAGAACTACGAGAACTATTGTTCTCAGTACGCACCGAGCAGGGACAAGGAAGGGATACCTGATTTGGAGAATTCACTGCTGATGATGGTGGAAAGCATTGAAAAAAGCAGTTGTGGTAGACAATGAGGTTGGTGACATGGAAAAGTCACTTTATCAGGCGAGACCAAGCGTTTCCATGTGAATGAAAGGTGATGGAGTGGAACATAAGGTTCATCTGGTGGACAAAAAGGTTGTTGATGATGAAGAAATGTTTGACGAACGACCACCATATAAAGCTCGAGCAAGTCCTTAAAGCATTTTTTTTGCTACTATTATTTGTGTGCTTGATCTATGGGAATTCATTATGTTTCTGGGTTTGGGTATGTAAACTAGTATCCAAATCGTTTTTGTTTTTGATGGATTGTGTATAAAAATACTTTTTATCACTTCCAATTTATTTGAATTAGAATTTTATTTTGAAGGTGGTTTTAACTTTAAATTGTATGTATCTTTGCGTAGCATCTTTTTCTAATATGTTGCATGTGCTCACTCTTACTTATCAATAGTATCCTCACAAACTTCTACTTTAAGCATGCTAAGTCTTCGTCCTTTGCTGACAACACTTGTCATGCTCAATTAGACTTTGATGAAATTAGTTTACATGGAGTAAAGTTTGTTTCTTTGGTGAATTAGAATAAAATTAGTTTAGGTAACAAAAGAGGATTTAAAACTTAGGGTGAAAAGACCATCCATGTGCATTTTACATATCCACAATGGTTAAAGAATTGATAGAAGAAAAAAAAAGTTTAAAAACCATTTATGCCAAAGTGATCCAAGTTCAAGAACTGAAGTGCCAAAAAATAAAGTTCCGAGTCCAAAGTGAAAACCCTTTATAGTTTAGGGCATCTGTGCTAAGTTACAGAATTTTTAAATAAAAGTTATTTGCACCAATGTCTATAGTAATTTTAATATTTTTACATTTTACTAAATTAATATCAATGCTTCTTTTTGAAATTTGTAAATAGTGCAATATTAGTCCTACTTGTACCAATATTTCTGGTCTAAAATAATAAGGAACATGACGTTTAAAAAAATACATATATCCCATATTGATTGAAAAGCAAAAATCAACTGCTTGTTGCAAATACATAAATTGAAATATTTATCTCAGTTGCGAAAAGCAAAGAAAATTTAGTATGGCTCATATTCTATATATTAAATTTCTTCTATATACTTTGAAATGATACATTTAGATGTACTACACCTCCTTGGTATATTTTTTTTTCAACATTTCCAATAAGCTTTTAAAAGCTTCATATTCTCTATTTTAAAGAGTCACATCTCTTTTTTATAGCTCAAATGAGCTCTTTAATTTTAAAAAGTAAAATAAAAAGTGGAGCTTGACTTTTCAAATGTAAAGAGTCAAACTTACTCTCTATAGAAAGCTTTATTTATTGCTCAACAAATTTATATCCACATTTGTAATTAAATGTATTAATTATAATTTATATTTCAATTTTTTAAAATACTACTTTGGTGTAAAAATGATAAAAAAAAATTAGAAGAATATAAATCATAATTGTTTATGATGAAATATAAAATAAAGAGTGATTATAAAGAGTGCTATTGAGCATCATTCTTAAAATAAAGAGCATCTTGAAGAATTTTAAAAGAATAAAGAGTGAAATTTTTTGTCAACTCCAGCGACACTTTTTATAATCACTCTTCATTTTGCATTTCCCCATAAAAAATTATGATTCATAGTTTTTTCTCTTTATATTTATTATTTCTATACCAAGATAGTATTAAAAAATTATAATTAATATATTTAATTATAAGTATGCCTAGAAAATTGTGGAATAATAAATGAAGTTTAATATAAAGAGTGAGTTTGGCTCTCTATATTTGGAGAGTCAAGCTTCACTCTTCATTTTAAACTTTTATTTTGAAGAGTTCATTGAAGCTAAGAAAAAGAGTTTTAACTCTTTGAAATAGAGAATATGAAACTTTTAAAGAGCCCATTGGAAATGCTCTTAGAAGCTATTTTATAGTTTTTAGTTAATCGGCATATGGTTGGGCACAAATTAAATCAACCCAAACCACTGCTTTTGGTTCAGTTTAGTTTGGTTTTTAGATTTACAACGGTTTGTAGTGCAGAAAAACTGATACAATGGTTTAGTTAGCAGTTCAGATGGATTGCATATCAAACCAACCCAAACCAAATTGTTCTACTATTATATAGTATATACTTTAATTTACATACTATCATATATATATATATATAAATTTTATTTATATATTATTTAACATATTAAATAATATTATAATATCAATTTTAATATTTTGTTGAATTGTTCTATTAATTTTAGTTATAACTAAAAATTCATTTTTAGTTGGTTTCTAATTTATAATGCAAATGCATCTAATTAGGCTCAAAATGAAAAAAAATAGAAGCCTAATTGGAAATGAACTGAGGCCTAAACCATTTAATTGAACATAATCAAACCGTTCACGATCGGTTTGATTCTGTTTAAGTGTTTTTAACGGTTTGATTTGTCTTGTAACCGAATTGAACCCCCCAATATGATTCAGTTTGAATTTTCTTCAAAAACAGCCCAAACCAAAGTGGTTTGGTGGTGGGGCGTGTGTGAGGTGAATCGCAAGTGAAAGTGGTGAAACACGATGGAGGTCTCGGTAGTTCATAGTGGTTTTCTGCCAACTTTGGGCGCTTTTTACAAGCCTCCGATGGTTTTCTGACTTCAATATCAATACCAACGTGTAGATCATAGCGAAGGCTTTTCAATAGAACTAACTTTGGGTCTTAACTCGATGATGTTGGGGCGATATGACGGCGAGAAGTTGGCTTGGCCACAAAGGGTTGGCTACACAAGTCTCACTTTAATTTTCTTCAATGTAACAAATAGTATTGCATAGGATTTTGTGCTAGCTACAATAAAATGACTATATATAGACTATGTTGACAGTTGTGAAGCACTCATGGTCTTAGTAATATAAATCAACAATATATTAAAAAAGCATCATTTTACATTCAAAACGGGTACAAATAAACATAAAGTCTGTTATGAAATTTAATTATAACTTTGCTCGTTTATAAGTAAAAATCTACAACTCTAATTTAGACGTGTTGCCAGTCTATGAATTCATAATGACATCCTCTACACTGCGCCTAATAATATCCAAGTTAAAACTCGCCTGCATAAAAAGTCAACATCAGATCTGCCTCTAATCAACTTAATCCAAATTTAAAAATTTGTTAGGCAATTAAAAACATTGCCATTATAGAGGTGCTTTGAAATGGGCCACTTTTGTTCGATTAGAGGTCAGGCTAAAGTTTTGGTGTTGCGAACTTTGATTATATTGTTTTACACAATATGGCAAATTGATTTACTTATGGAAATAAGTCTTTCTTCAATCAAACATTGATGTGTTTTGAGGAAGCTATTAAGGATTTCCTTTTGTCAGATGAGGAAGGCATTAGGACCAAGGTGATTAGGAACAATATTTGAATAGCGCCTTTATTGGGGTGGTACTTAGCAAATATAAATATTGTTGTCAACTCCTCAAAGGTGTCATTTTCCATGGTGTTCCGCGATCATAAAAGTGAAGTCTTATTTTTTGCCTCCAAAATTTGTAATCTTGTGCCCCTAAATTTTACAGAGATTCTTGCTTTGTAATGAAATTTTGAATAGCCACTGAATCTACCTTGGAAATGTTTGAAGTGGTATTGTAATGCTAAGACTACAGTTGACAATATTGTTTCTAATGAGGCTGCTGGTGAGTGGTACACTAGACAAACAATCTTATTTTTGAGGGAAATGCTTGCATGGAAACTGATATAAACTGCTAAAGAGCTTGATAAATTAGCAGATTAGATGGCTAAATTTGCTATATCTTTAGGTTTTTTTTGTTATGTTGATAAGGTAATTCCTCGTCCATTGATTAATTAAGTGGCATTGGACAAGTTTAATGTTAAGTTGCAAGCTCCCTAGGAGTTCTCTTTTGTGCTTAATGCAGTTTTAATTTAAAAAAAAAAACATTGAAATTTTAAAATTATTTTGCTTCGAACTACTTTTCAATTATGTGAACTATCTACTTGGCTTCCATTGATAAATCTTCGAAATCATTTTTTTTTTCTTTCCTTTTTTTATTTTATTTCATTTTCCTGTTGCTTGCTATTAAAAATAAAATGTAAATGGAGTATAATTTTAAATATTGAACTATACAACTATTATGTATTTTCCCTCTTACTTTTTATAAACAATTATTCCTTTCGAGATGATATATTTTTATTCTTTTAAATAAATATTTTCACTCACATGAAATATAATATTTTGAATATTCTTATAAGTAAATGAAAATTTATCTATCTTAATCAAAGTCTATCAAATCCATCAATGTCTATCAAATTCTTTTAAAATAAAAGTTTATGAGAATTCTCCATACTGTGAACTCTTTAAAAGTCAATAAAAATATATAGATTCTGCAAAGTCAAGTCACATATAAAAAAATCTATAAAAATCTTTTGAAATTCAAATTGAAATATGTAGAGCTCTGAGTTTGGGCTTAGTCCAAGTTATCAAAACTTAAAAAGTCAAGCTGGCCGTTGACTACGCCATAACATGATATATAACGTGGGTATAGAAATATAAAAACAACTTTGCTAAAGCTTTTGAAAGATGCTTAGTAAGTCAATGGACTGTTATAGATGGTATAGAGTCATGTTTGAGCTGAAATAGTCTATGGGCCAAAATGGTAGGCAAACTGCTGAACTGGTCGACCACAACTGTGCTTGTGGATCCCGACTAATACATAGTACATATGTACCCCTTAAAATGAAAAATGTAACAATGCATGGTTGACTTAATATTTTTTTGTTTCAAGTTTAATTGACTTTGTTGAGTCAGTTTTTATATGATAGCAATTTTCATGGTCTAAAATACTGAGTTGTATTTTGTGTTAATCTTAGTCTTAGTCCATTTTTAATAAATTCAAGTTTGTTTTTTTACTAGATTTACTATTTTTCTTTAATTTGTTTTTGAAGTATTTTGACACATAAACTCGTTTGGCAATGGTTGAACCATTGTTCGAACAATGTATGCATTGTTCGATCAATGCTTTGCAAATCTATTTTAAAACTCTCTTTTTCACTCGGATAAAATAAGAGAGTTAGGTTTCAAAAATCCCATAGCCATCATTTTCAAGCTTTTCACTGATTTTATTAGTTAGGGAGCTAGCAAATCAAATCTATACATTTTTTATTCATAAATCTTAAAATGGATTGATTCTTTCATGTTTTTATGAGTTTACTTTATTGTATTATTTACGTTTTTTTGTTTTTCATATCTCCACTTAATGAGAGAAATCCATAAGTTTATTGTATCTTCATATGCAATCCTTTTACCATACTCATGCTACATCTTAATGAGATTTGTTACTATGAAGACTTGGAGGTGATTTACCCTTATGAGAGGAAGACAGTTGCAATGATTATGGAACTGTGCCTTTATGTAGAGGACTGCTGCAACGGTGGAGCTATTAAAAATGTATAGAGTTTAATATTAGAAAGTTGGGTCACCCACTACCACAGCGGTTAAAGACATTAGTAGATGTCTTACACATTGAGACTTGTTTCTTTACTTAGTGGACTTTGATAGAGGTGATGCCTTTCTCTTCTCATTGAGATAGGTTCTCCACATAAAAATATGTATCTTGGTTTTTAGTTACTATATTTTAATTTCTCTTTAGGTTAAGTCATCGAATACTGTCAAAAATATCAGTTTCATTAAAGAATTTGAATGTCAAAAATACATAAATATTGGTGAAAATATTGACAAAATATTGATATTGATAAAAATTCAAAAGTTTATGGCAAAAATTTATAAGAAACTATGAAATTTTTTAATGATATTTTAAAATATGCTTATTTATTAAATATTTTATCAATTTAACAATAAATTAAAAACAATTGAGTGTTAATCATATTTTTTATAATTAACAAACT
Source organism: Ochetophila trinervis (assembly GCA_003254975.1). NCBI lineage: Eukaryota > Viridiplantae > Streptophyta > Magnoliopsida > Rosales > Rhamnaceae > Ochetophila > Ochetophila trinervis. The sequence goes on along the minus strand of QANX01002158.1, from coordinate 50,737 downwards.
TATAAAATTCGTTGACAAAAACAAAAATAGTATTATTAAGGGATAAATTATTCATTAATAAGAATAATAATACAAATATATTTTACTTAAATACGACTCAATATTACATATAATTTTTTAGTGGTTGAAAATTTTTACTCTTTTCTTTATCTTTATTTCTAGCAATATATTGAGACATATTGATTAAAAAGAGACATTTCTTTTATAATTTTGCATGTAATTGTTAATATGTCAATCATATGAATATAATATTACATGTGATTATTTTTGTTGATAGTCATGATATCAATATGATATTAGTTGACTCTATAATAATTGTTGTTCCATGATGGTTAAGTTTGAGAAATGTATTAATGAGTTACTACTTGATGACATTCCATAAACATTTATTGAATAATAATTATATTTATCTCCAACTCTCATTGACATAAAATTTATAAAAAAAAATCCATCTCCTTAGATGGGGTTGTCGAAATTTTTATATGTTGGAGCTGCTGAACTTTTTGAAAGTTCATAGTAAGAGTGATGTGAATCCTCATCAAGTAAGCATTTTTAGTGTGCTGATTGCTTATACCAAAATGGGTGAAAAATATATTTTTTAAATTATAATTCTTATTATTTTGTTTTTAAATTGTAATTATTGTTTTACATTATAAATAATTTAAAAATATTATTTTTTAATATTTAATAAAAATTTATAATACTTTAAAAATTCTATAAAATCATAAAAGTTCCATGAATATTTTGAAAATTTCCATGAACATTTAAACTTTTTTTATCAATTTGTGGAGAAAATAATATGAAAAATTTGACGGAAATATCGAAGAAATATTAAAAATTTTAACAGAAATTGTAAAAAGAAAAAATTACAGTTAGAATACCTGAACTATATTGAGTGTTACACTTAAGTACCTAAACTATTTTTTGTTGCAATTAGATACCTGAACTCATATTTTCAACACCGTTAATACTTTTCATTATTCTCTATCTGTTAAAATCTTGTACATACCAAGTATAGAAGAAACATAAGGGCAAATGGTGTCATTTACTCCCCTTGTTCTTCCCATTTCTTCGTAAAAAGATGATGAATTTTTTTGCTCAAACATTTTTTATTTTTTTTAAAGAGAGAAAAAAAAAACAATAACCATAAATTTGGAGGTTTTTTATTTTTTATTTTTAAGGAGTGTTTTTGATATTAATGGTTGAATGATAATCTCCAAAAGCCAGTAGTGTAAAACCTTTCCCACATCTCCTTCTCAAGCTCTCAGCCTCTTCCCATTCTAGCGACTTCACATTCATCAAGACCTCCATGCTCATCGGGTGAATCTGAAGCTCCGCTTCGTCGTAGCTGTACAAGCAACGCTGACACTGCGGAGGCAAAATGCCACCGTTTTTTATCATACTCTATTGTCGTTTCTTCTTCAAAGTCCAGTAGGAAGCTTGTAGATGGCCAGGACCAGCAGGTTCATGAGATCGCATGGACAGCAACAGCATAGCGTCTCGCACGACGTTGTAGTGCCGCCGGCGACCTAGGCGAATCCAGAGTTAAGGAAAAAGGCTTGGCTTTTCTTGTGCAGCAGGGGTTACTGGCGGTTTGACCATTGTGAATGGAGATTATCTGCTTTAGCATGACTTTTTTAATTTGGGAGAAACTATTTTTGGTAGTCGAGGGTTTTTATTTGGTTCGATGAAATATTTGCGATCTTAATTTTCTCTGAAAGTAGATGATGATTTTTTGATTTCTAAATTTTCAAACCAGCCTAGAAATTTTAAACTTTATAAAAATTATATTCGTATTTTTTAGAAAGCCAAATATCCCATCCAAATCTTCCAAAAAATAAAATTTTCACAAAATATAGTAGATAATTTTGATTTTTTCATCTTTGGTGGTAGAAACTTTACCAAACAGACATTAAAATTTCAATTGACCTCAACCTCCCGTTCTAAATTCATTTTTAGTTTTCATATAAAAACAGATATTTTTATGAAGCTATAGTAAACGTAGCTTGATATTCATCAAAAAAAGTAAACGTAGCTTTGATCAACCAGTATAACTGCTAATAATGCATATAATATAAACTCTTTTGACTTCATAAACATACAATTTTTGCCTCGTAAACAAATTAAATTTTTATATATGTTTCTTAATTATTTTGTTAATTTATGATTTTTTTTTGATAATTTTGTTAATTTATAATATTTAGTTTCAAAAAAGTTAATTTATAATATTTTATCATACTATTATTGTAATCTTATATTATTTCATTATATTCTTAATTTTATTATATATGGTGATGCCAAGATATTAATATTATACCGTAGCAGTATTATGGTTTATAAAACATAAACAGTATACCCTTCACACAGCAAAAACATAGGGTGTAATAAATATTTTCCATATTAATCCCTTTAAACTCATTTATATGAAAATTAAGACTCTTCACACAACAAAAACATACGGGTGCAATAAAAATTTTCCATATTAATTCCTTGAACTCATTTTTATGAAAATTAAATAAATAGAAATTCTCTTAATTAAATAAATTTAAAGTACATTTATTCCTATTCTGAAAGAATATTTATTTATATTACATCCAAAAAAATTTCGATGCCCAAAATAAATATTTAAATTATAATTTTTGCGCCAAACAATGATACAATTTTCAGTACGATTAAACTGAGAAGTGAACATAAAAATTTGTTATATTTTGGCTTGAAAATATATTATACTTTTTTTAATTGGAAAAAAAGGAAAAAAAGAAAAAAAAACCTCAGGCGGGCATGGGCTCCATCAAATTTCCACACGTGTCAGGATTTAATTGGATGGCTATCTAATCCCTCTCTACCTTCGCTCAACAACTCTTTCTGCACGCCCTTTTCTTCTCTTAACCCACCCGAAACGCCTTTCTCTTCCCCGAGATAGAGCACCCAAACCTCAGCTGTGGATCCGAACCACCCGCGTTCGTTCTCCGAACCGCAGCTTCTGTCCGAGCCTCAGTTTTGTTGCCCAGTTCGTTGAAAATTTCGCACTATTTCGATCACTTTATCTCCCTCTCTCGCTCTCTCTCTCTCAGCTTCAAGACGCCCATTTTTCTCTCTCTCCGATTCAAACCCTAACGCTTCGCCATCACACAGTCTCGGGGGATCGGTTTCGAGCTTCAATGGTTGCTTCTCGATGTCACTGTGAGTTCCCACCCTTATTTCTCTCTTTAGAAAACCCTAATTTTATCTCTCACTGTGAAGCATTTTGTATGGCAAGAACAAATCCGTGCTAGGGTTTTTGTCTTTAAAGGCTGGGCAGCTCTGTCACAGCTTGAAGATTAGGAATTACTGTGTTTTGTTTTCGATCTTATGTGTTTTGGAATAAATGCGAGATTTTGGAAAAAGGGAAATTTGCAGGTTTTGGCTTTTGTTTGTTTGTTTAGAAAAAATGGATGCGGAAGATATATACTTTTTTCTAGGATTCTTCCGTGTTTTACCGCCTAAGAGTGAAGATTTAGGTTGAGGCCTATGGTTAATACCTGTTTAGTGTCTCTATTTCTTACACCCTCATCTTTGAATCTCAAGTTCGTTTATTGTTTTTGCTTTCTTACCCGGGTTCTAATTGGAAAAATGGTTTTCATTCTAATATCGATTTTTGCTCATGGAATACATTCCTTGAAAATTAGCTGGAGCGAAACTCAAAATTTCAGATTTGTGTTCGTTGTTTGGTAATGAGATAGAAAGAATGGGAAAGAAGATGTGAAGTGTGAAATCTTTCTTTAGTTTTATTAATCGATGCATTTCTTTGGACATTTTAGTTGTCTGTATAGTTATCAAGGCTAAGCTGATTTGTTAGCCTATCGAACTACTTGCTATCAGTTTAACAATGTCATAAAACTCAGATGCTGTCTAAGATTGCTGATGCATTTTATGTTCTCATCTGGTCGGTGCTAGGATTTGTGTAGTAACCTTTTCTAATTGAGATGATATGGAATCCAGTGAATCTTCTCAATTGTATATTCCTTTTTATGTTTGATTTTTGCTCTTGTACACTTTTTCTAATGTGATTCTATTAGGTTAGCATAAGAGTTGAAGTTATAGGTTGACATTGATCTGTATCTATTTTGGTTATGCATAAATTACCTGGAAATATATATTAGGTTCTGGATGACTTGTTAAAAACTTATATCGACTATCTATATGAGGCTGCGACGTAATGAACATACCTTATGGAATCATTTTTAGATTTGAGACTTTTTCTCAATGATGTATGTGTATCTGCTGGAGGCAGGGCTGAAGATACCTTAATATTGAAGGAAGTGTTTATTGTTTTAATTATAAATAGCTAAAATATCCATGTTTGTTATTGTAGTCTGGTTGCTCAAACTGTTTGGAAGGTCATGTCATTTGTTTATGCATATGCATTATACATGTACATTTTCATATAATTGCACTGTCTAGCAATGTGATATCCTTCTAAGCTTTTAGTTTTGAATATATTCTATGACCTCTGTTTGCCCAAAATCTGGTTGGATAGTGAAAAATATAATGATTGGATTAATAATATTAGGTTGTTGGCGATGAAAATTTCTCACTGAAAAATGTGAGTAGAATAATCTGGCTTCTCATAAATGCAGCCTATGGAAGTCAATACCATGGTATGCATCTTTGTGTTTTGGAATTTTAATCTTTGGTTTGTCATATCTATATGAAATTAACCTCCCAGTTATAGTGAAAGGGTGTAAATTTTTCTGCATATTTTTTTATTCATACTTGGTCCTTTGTCTGTGAATTTTTGTACATTAGGGCACTTTTTAGAAGTGAGCACCATCCTTTCCATTCCCCAGACCGACTCTTTTTATTGAATTACATCTAATTTCTTTTAAAGTTTGATTATTAGAAGTGAGTTCCTCCTCCTACTCTCAGAACTTTTTCTTTAGATGTCGTTTTATATCTTAGGAAAGCCTTTTCCCTTTTTTCTTTTCTTTTCTTGATGTCCAATTCTTGTGGTAGTTGTCCTTTCAGTTGATGTACAAATGTTACTACTTATCCCTGCAACTTTGTTCAATGTTTTTTTTTCCTTTTGGTGCACTATCTTCTGCTAATAATATATATTTTTTAGTCAAACATAATTTGACTGTACTGTAGTATCAACTGGAGAGTATGAAAAGGGGTTTCTGTTAGGTTACAGAGAGGTCTCAACCTTTGGTGTTATTGTTTTCTTGTATTTATTGATTTTTAATCAGTTGTTTTGCTTCTTATGTTGGACCATATTTGTCACCTGCTTTGAATTTGAACTTTTACGGTAATTTGAATGATAGAGAAGCCAATGAATTGTTTTTGTTACATCTACTTGAAGGGGTTACTTTTAATCTGAATTTGTTGGACAAAAGAATCTGGGTATTAGTCACTTCAAAAGTTTCTGTTATATGTACTACTTCAATTTCATGATAGATGACACCATTCTCAAATTTTGAACCTTCTCGTAACATACCGATAAAGGTTCAAGTATACTCTTGGCTTATGGTGCATGTAAAGTAAATGCATGTGATCTTTTACAAAAAAACAAGACCTGTTTGCTTGCTTTTCTTTGAGTTGGTCTATGATAGGTGTACAGAGTCAGAGTCGATTGAATATCTTTTTCCATTGTGGCATGGTTGTTAATTATGGAATTGTTGAGACAATAAGGCGGTTTTTGCATTAAATATTTTGTGGAATTTTCTCTCTCAGTAATTTTAGGGTTTTATGAGAAAAAAGGATTGATCTTTTGGAACTGTGCTATAATGGCCTAATCTGGTCCATATGAGTGGAAAGAAATGAGAGTATATTTTTTTAAAAAGCTCTAACATGTGTGGCGAATTATTGTATACTTGATGGATATCAACTAGTAAGGAGTTTAAGGATATTCCCATTTATTTAGTTTATATAAGTTGGAAGGATACTATTTAGTTTGTTGTTTTAGATTTTGACTGTATTTGAGAATTCCTCATCCTCTTTAGATGTAACATTTTAGATTAACAATGTTCACTTTTCAATCATTTGTTGTAGCTGTTATGCAATGGTGGTTATCAAGTTGGTTGTGTTGAAGTATAAAAAATACCTCTATTTACTGTATGGTCCTTCAAACTCCAAATTTAAATGGAAGTTGTAAGGCCATAAAATTATGTGATATGCTGTAAGTGAGACTGAAGATTATGAAAAGAAAGGTTATAATTGGGAACTAAATGATAAAGGAAGCAAAACTAATCCATTTTTTTCTGTGCTACATATTAGTTGTATCTTGTTCAGTTCGGGATTACTTGTTTTTTTCATGGTGTGCTGAAAATGGTATCAGTTCTTTAAAAGTTGTTGTAGGAAATTAAGCTCTAAAGAGGTTGTCTTTTTTATTTTTCACTCAATAGTTATGGCTTTTTGGGTGGAGACTAATGAATGGAGTATGATTTTTCTGAGGAGTTGATCGAGGCTCTTAGTTTTTATACAGTTGAATTTGCACTAAGCAAAGAGTAGGCATGTAGGATTTAGAAGGGGGGCATGTTGTATTCGAAAAGGGTCAAAGAGGTTTTCCTTCTCAAATGTTGCTAAAATGACTGTATAGTACTATGACAGTTGTGCCTTGTAAATGGAAGTTTCTTATTAATCTTATTATTAATATGCTTAATAGAGAGAGTAAATGAACACTTATCGAAGTATTTTGATGGGATAGTAGACAAAGATATTCAAAAGGTTGAAGTATCTGACCATTTATAGAGGAGGCTAGTTGTTCTATGATAGAATTTTAGTCAAGTGTGCTGGGATAGTTGCATTTGAAGCCATGTTTGATTCATTAGGTAACATTGAATGGATAGAACAGTTCCTAATTGAGGATGTTCTTGCTATGGTGCAAAAGAAATAAGGAGGAATATTTTCTAGTGTGTTCTGTGTTGTTTAACATGTTGAATTATTCACACAATGGTCCTGGACTTGTTGGTAAAACAAGTACCCAGTCATAATTTCTTGAGTCATTGGTTTAGCAACCATTTATGTTGATGCAAAAAGTTAAAAGTTGTAGGGAGTACATTCTATTCCCTTTGACTTGATAATGTCTTCTGGAGTTCAACTTTGCTAGTTTAATATTGCCTTTATTGTAATCTTACTTGATGCATACGCATGGTTGGATGCAGGACTCGTTTGGTGGATCTGAAACATAGTAGTTGCAGCGTCACTTAAAATGACTGCAGTGAGGTGTGTTCGAAGTCTAAATGTGATTATATTTGAGATAACTTCATATGGTTGACTGGAATATGGTAAATTTTGATCTTTAATTGTATATTCTTTAGGTAGAATTTTCTCCTTGCAAAACTTGAGCTGCTGAAATTCTGTGGACTAAATTATCTATGCCTGGCAACGAAGTTGGAGACAGGGTCCATAATTTCTTTGGCCAAGAAAACTTGTCACAGGACCAGCTTCATTCCCAGACCATTGATGGGAACTGGCCAGGGCTAAGTAACAATCTATGGGTTGGTAGCCAGAGACAGATTGGTCCTCCCTTTATTTCTAATTTAAAGAATTATAGTTTACAGCAACCAGGTATAAATTTTTGACTTCTTGATGCTTTATTTATTTAACCTTTTGTTTTCGATTTATTCTGTGAAGTGCTTCCTATTTCAATCCCCGGTTGTAATGGTTTTGGTATTGTGAGTGCCATTACATTTTATTAATCATCTTTGTTGGTACAAGCAGATTCTGATAGAGGTCATGGGAGTCAATCTTCACATGTACCTCATGGTTTGAACTTCACACAATCAAATCTGAAGCCTGAGCTTGGCAGAGTTCAGTCTCCCAACCAACAGCCAACTCTGAATGGATATGTACATGGGCATCAAATGCTACAGACAAGGCAGAATGAAGCAAACTTTTTGGGAATGGATACAGAATCTGATCGACATAATTTAACATCAAGAGGCTTGTCTACTGTTGTGTCACCAAGTGGAAATGGTCTTGAACATAAAAAAAATTCAGCGAGGTTGGAAACTTCTGAATCTCCTGTCAGTTTTGATTTTTTTGGAGGACAACAACAAATGAGTGGCCAGCATCTCAATATGCTGCAATCTTTGCCGAGGCAGCAATCAGGGATGAGTGACTTGCAGCTAATACAACGACATGCTATGCTCACACAAATTCAAGAATTGCAGAGGCAACAACAACTCCAGCAACTAGAAACAAGACAACAGAGTTATGCAAATCAGGTTTCCCCCATTGCAAAACAGGCAGCTGCTAACCATTCATCATCCCTGATCAATGGTGTTCCCATTAATGAGTCATCTAATAATTCATGGCAGCCTGAGCTTTTGGCCGGTAATATAAACTGGCTGCAGCGTGGTGCATCCCCTGTTATGCAAGGCTTCTCTTCTGGAAATATGTTTTCCCCTCAGCAAGGCACAGCTCTGTGCATGATGAGTTTGGCACCTCAACAGGCTGATCAATCTCTCTATGGGATTCCGATATCTAGCACAAGTGGCACAGCTGGTCCGTATTCTCATATGCAAATGGATAAGCCTGCAATGCAGCAGCAGCAACAGCAGCAGCAGATTTCAGGCAATAGTAATTCCTTTTCAGGTAATCCATATGCTGCATTTCCAGATCAGGTTAGCATGCAAGATGGAACTCAGGTTCCTAGACAGGACTTTCAAGGGAAAAATACATTTGGACCTGGTACTGGTCAAAGTTTGAGCAGCGGATTTAATTTGGAAAACTTGCAGCAAGTGAATCCGCAGCAAAGAAGTGCACCCATGCAGGAATTTCAAGGGAGGCAAGAGGTAGGTGGATCATCAGAATCATCACAGGAGAAAGCTTTTATGCAAGTTACATCATCACAGAATGTGGCTACACTAGATCCAACTGAAGAGAAGATTTTGTTTGGTTCTGATGATAATCTATGGGATGCCTTTGGTAGGAACACCAACGTGGGCATGGGAGGTTATTTGTTGGATGGTACAGATTCTCTTAGTGTATATCCTTCTGTTCAAAGTGGAAGCTGGAGTGCTCTCATGCAGTCTGCTGTGGCAGAAACTTCTAGCGGTGATACTGGGGTACAAGATCAGTGGTGTGGCCCCAGCTTTAGAAATCCTGAACCCCAAACATCCCATAAACAGCCATTAACTGTCAATGATGGTGGCAAACAACAAGTGGTTTGGTCCGATAACAACTTGCAACCTGCTTCTGCGCGGAATTCTAGATCATCTCCCCTTGCAGTTGATGCCAATAAGCCTAGTTCAAGTGTTAATTCTATTAGTATTCCAGAATTTCAGCAGCGAGGACTCAGATCTTCACAAGGGCGGGATGACATATTGCAGGCTGATTCTTCTCAAAAATTTGTTCCACAGTTCTCAGAACAAGTAAGCAAATGGTCAGACCGGGGCCCTCCACAAAGGCCATCTGTGGAAGGTGGTCAAAGTTATGGAAATGTTGGTAATTCACCTGGTGTAGATTCACATGTGAATAGCATATCAGGTTCTTGGGCCCGTCCACAAAGCACATCCTCACATAATAGTGATGGCCAACCCTGCAATAGGCCAAATGGTTGGAACTTTATTGAATCTATTTCAGCAGATGGAGGTGATAGTTTTAGAACTCATGAGAAGAAAAACTTATCCAGACCTGCTCAGAGCGGCGATCAGAAGAGAAGCATGCATGAGGAAATTGGTCATGCTGCTGGTATCTGGCGGACTGATTCTATTCCCCATTTAGATGCTGAGCTTGAACAAGCAAAATCTGCTGTAGGAAGCTCACAGGTAGAGAGAGAGGGTTCCAGTATAAATAATGCTGCAGTACAAAATTCCAGCACCATGAGGTCTAAGGAAAGCAATCAACAGTCTCCAAATAGTCAAAAACTTGATTTCTGGAGAACAGTTGATTCTTCAATGAACTCTAAAGGGAATGAGGTTCTGAGAAAAAATCATCATAACCTGGATAAAGGTCCTCAAATTTTAGAGTCATCAGGAAATAATTGTTTGGACAAGGGAACAGTTCAGATGCATGAAGTGGAGAACTCTAATAAAAAAGAGAACTCTAGTGACAGTTTTCGCTCAAGTGTACTCCATAATTCCACTGGTGGTTTGAGGGAAAATGTTTGGTCAGAGGCTGGTGATTCACGTAGTTTAGCTGGAAGCAAACAAAAATCGTCTGGTAATGCTGCTCGAAAACCACCTGGAGCTCGGAAATTTCAGTATCATCCAATGGGAGATGTTGATGTAGATGTTGAATCTTCGCACGGAACAAAACAGACAAATTCACAGACTATGCCTCAGCAGGTTTCTCGGGGATTAAAAGTACATGACCAAGGGAATACCGGGCAGTCAAACTATGGTGGTTATGCTGATAAAAGTTCCATGGAAATGGAGAAGGTGATCATTAGATCTTATTGCTTTGTTTTACTTGTGTTCATCAATGTTTTTGTAGTTCCCTTGAAGTCTTTTATTGAATCTTAATTTTTCTTTACCTTTCTTTCAGATGCGATTATTTGGTCAGGGAGACATAAAAGGTGTAGATGAAATAACTTCAAAAAGCATGTTTCCAGGTTTTGTGCCAAATACCTCTGCTCCATTTGACAGAGGCATTGGAAATTATACGCCAAACAGGGCTGCGCCAGCAAGGTAATACTTACTTAAATATTCTATCTGTTGTTGCTTTAGCTTGATGTCATATAATTCTTATTAATCTTATTGTTTGATAAATTATCTTCATTCATGTTCATCAAAATGCGGGTCAACTAAGAAAAATTGGATTGCATGTTGGAAAAATATTTTTCCAGTAGTGTATTCTTAAGATTTTGTTTTATATTTGCTGCTCATGGGTTATGAAGGAGATTAAGTTGCCTATGCCATTAATCAAGTCCGACGTTATAGAGCCTTCTATATCTTGTTTACTCTTACCATTACTTTTATATTTCCTTAACTTTCTTAATTTCCTCATTCTGTAGATTTGGTTGCTTTTGGGCTTAATTTGTATGTTTTGTGTACTTGTTGTATTATGTATCTTTTTGGTCTTTTAGAATTGAATTAAAAAGAAGAGCCAAATGCTTGTTGTACTTATGTGTTTCAATGTGTGAACTCAAAACTATGAATTCAAAGAATGGTTGAATTGGATTTTGGGCCTTGATTCTTTCAATCTTTTGCAGTCAACATATGCTTGAGCTTCTTCACAAGGTGGATCATCCAAGGGAGCGTGGCCCTTCTTCACATTTAAGCTCTTCTGACCGCAATACATTTTCTGAGATTCCGGAGGCAGAAACTTCTGATGGATCCATTGGTCAAATTCAGCGAAATCAATCTTCTGCTTCTCAAGGTTTTGGTTTGCAATTGGCTCCTCCATCTCAACGTATGACCATTGCAGATCATGGCTTATCTTCGCAGAGCACCTCACAAACAGTTTACGGTTCAACTCGTGTCACTCCTGAGATAAAAGAAAAGGGTCTATCACAGTTGACTTCCACAGCCTCAGTTTTGCCCTTGCCCTCTTCTAGTGAACCATCTCAAGGTGTTAGCAAAAATATTTCTGGTAATTTAGGACAAATTGGCAATAAAGCCTCACAGTTCAATATCCAGGGAAGTTTTTCTACGGCTTTCACATCTGGTTTTCCGTATGCAAGAAATCTTGAAAATCAGCATATGCCTGCTGCAAGTGGACAAGTAGCAGCTGTTAATATACCTTTTGATAGGCTTTCTTCCCATTCCCAACACATGGACGACTCTTGTGAGAGAGGTCAAGCTAGTCATTCTGTTCCAATATCAGTGCCAGATATGTCGGGAAGTACTCTGCAAAACAACCTTGCTTCTTCTGCAGAGACATCCCAGCTGAACAGTACTGACCAAACTCATTCAAGAGATCCTGCCCGAAAACTTCTTGAGTCAAGTCTGACCCCAGTCACTCAGCCTTCTGTTACATCAGGCATGTCCCAACAAGGTGCCTCATCTAAAGTGTTTTCAAATGCATGGACCAGTGTTTCACCTCAGCAACCTTTATTAAGTGCACAATCTCCCAAGCATACTTCTAACTTGTTCAAATCCCACCTTCAACATAATAACAATTTGGTAACACCTTTCCCTGGACCGTCTAAAGTCACTGAACTAGATACCCTGGAGGGAAGAAATTGCTTGTCTGGGCATGGTGTAATTTCTGCAAACTCACAAAGCTTTGCTGGAAAGGAGCAACCAGTCAAAGAAAGTCATGGGCAGCAAGTATTGCCTGACAACATTGACTCTGCACAAAAGACACAGTATGTTTCACAAGGAAAGGACTCATTTATGAATAATCTTTCTGAGGCATCTCTATCAAATCCTGTTGCTACCCAAAGAGAAATTGAAGCTTTTGGCCGTTCATTAAGACCGAATAACAGTTTGCATCATAATTATTCCTTACTGCATCAAATGCAGGCTATGAAGAGCACAGAGATTGATGCAAGTGATAGAAGTGTGAAGAGATTGAAGGGTCTAGATTATGGAGTGGATTCCCAGCAGATAGGTCAAATCGGAGGACAGCAATCATCATATGCTTGTAGTTCTAGTGTGAGAGATTCATCAGCTAATCATACAGCAGTTCCTTCTGTGGACTCTAATATGCTTAGTTTTTCATCCAAGCCTGGGGATTCACGAGATTCAAATGCATCTTCACAGGATATGTTTGCATTTGGTCAGAACAGTTCTATTAATAATATCCCTAGTAGTAGTAATGCAACTCCTGTTAAAGGTGAAAATTCCCAGATTAGTCCCCAGATGGCACCATCTTGGTTTGATCAGTATGGAACCTTTAAAAATGCTCAAATGTTGCCAGTGTATGACATGCAAAGAACCGCCACTCTGAACTCTATGGAACAGCCCTTCATAGTTGGAAAGCTGGCTGATGATCTGCATGCTCAGAATTCAATGGAACAAGATAATGCTACTGCTGATGGTAGTAAATTTGGTAATGTTTTGCAAGGTTCTGCTCCCACATCTGCAGCTAGTGAGCATTTTAGATCTCATTTAGTGCCTCCTGATATCGCTAATCAAAGCTTGGTTGTTATGAGATCAAAGAAGCGTAAAAGTGCCACATCTGATCTCTTACCTTGGCATGATGAAGTGGCAAAGATTTCTTGTAGGCTTCAGACTATCAGGTTGTTCAAACATATAACATTTTATTTGACTACTTTTTGATTGATATAAAAATGCTCCAACCTTTATGTTTGTTTCAAAATTTGTTAGTTAATTTTTCTTCATTATTTTGTAACCAAAGAGATTATCATATTATGTTACTTATAAAAATAAATGGTATTTTTGTGTGTTTGTGCTAGCTTGATATATATACATTGGGCCTAGTTTTGGGGACTGATGCTAACTTAATAGTCTGAAATCAGATATAGAGGTGTTAAAGTGTGGGTCCTATACATGAGGGCAGTGTTAAAGTGTAGTTGGGTTTGTTTGGTATACAATTGAGTTTGCTTTTTAACTTTTCGAAATTGATGGTAACTTACCACTATGTTGATACAATTTATTTTACACTCCCCCCCTTCCTCCCTCTCCTCCTCTTTTTCTCTCTTTATGCAGCAGCCTACTTTTCTGTTATCTTTTAATGCTGAATATTAACCATATGCCATCTTTTATTTTTTCCAGTATGGCTGAAGCAGACTGGGCCCAAGTGACAAATCGACTAGTTGAGAAGGTAACTACCATTTGATCATTGTTTAATTGTTATTATATTTTTCCATTTGATTTCTTTAATGATTTTTCTGGAGCATTTCTAATTGCTTTGTGTCTTACATCAGGTGGAAGATGAAGCTGAAATGATTGAAGATGCACCTCCAATTCTGAGGTCAAAAAGAAGGCTAATCTTGACAACACAACTTATGCAACAACTTTTTCATGCTCCTCCAGCAGTGTTGCTCTCTGTAGATGCTAGCTCACAGTATGATAGTGTGGCTTACTTCGCTGCTAGATTAGCATTGGGTGATGCATGCTGTGCAATATCTTGTTCGGGAAATGATGCCCTATTGCCTCCCAACAGTAAAAATCTGTATGAATTATTAAATTCTCCCTTTATGCTTATTGTGAATCATATTGATTTTTGGCCTATTCTTTTCTGACATGCTGAGGTTTAAAATTATGTCTTGTAGCTCGTCTGAGGAGCTTAACAAAGCGGAGAGAAATGGAGATATGTACTCAAAAGTTGTAGAAGAGTTCATTGGTAGAGCAAGGAAATTGGAAAGTGATTTGTTAAGGTAGACTCTTTGTCCTTATCTTTTACACCCCCCCTACAAACGCTTAATATTGATCTTATGTACTCTGTCGCATATGTTCTAAGCTTTCTCCTATTGATGCAGACTGGACAAGAGAGCTTCAATCTTGGACTTAAGAATGGAATGTCAAGATATGGAAAAGTTTTCTGTGATCAATCGGTTTGCCAAGTTTCATGGCCGGGGACAAGCTGATGGGGTTGAGACTTCATCATCAGATACACCTGCAAATGCTCAGAAATCATGCCCTCAGAAATATGTTACTGCGCTTCCAATACCTAGAAATCTGCCAGACAGGGTACAATGTCTTTCACTTTGATTATTAATTAATTGATTTTTCCCTCTCTTGGCCAATTATCTCCACATTCCCCATGCTTCTCTAGTCCATTCTGTTTTCAACTTATATAATGGCACATGCTTCGCCATAATATTACCACACCAATGGGAATGTAGGAGAAGAATGGATACTAGATTGTCTCCTTAAAAGCAATGGAGACTGTTAGATCTTTTGCAATCTAGGTCATTGATGTCATTCTTGAAAATTATAAAATGGTCCTTGTATACTTTGAAAATCTGAGAAGGAACTGCAATGTCTCGCCATTTTTTTCTTCTCAGTAGAGGGAAGGATAAAATCTAGATTCAAAAAAGTTTTCATACTGCTGTAAATACAGGTAGGTAATCATGTTTTTCTATTGGTAAGCTAGGGAAATTCATGAATTTGGGTGGGGCAGGTAGGGAGGGGGTGTGTATTGACTCCGCAGTCCATAGATTCAATTGAATTGCCAGTCGTACACCAGGAATAAGCTATTGTTCCTTGAGAATTTTCAATCTTTCTAATTATTTGATGTGACATGTTTGAATTTTTATTGAAGATTGAGCTTTCTTGTTCTTAATGAGCAGCCAGCTTGAGCTGGGAATAAAAAGTCTGAAATTTTAGCTTTTATGGGGATCTATTTTCAATTTGGCGTAGGTTCCTTGTTTGAGGCCCTGACTTGATCTGTCTTTCTAGTTAATTATGTTTTCCTTCCATTTAATGCGTGCATTTGCTTCTGTCTGTGTGGATTCTTTCTAAAGATACGTAATTGGTTAATATCCTTGGATGTCTTCTTTTGTTTGTCTTTGTGCGATTTGGAAAATTTTTCTTTGCGATCTTCAGATTGTTCTCTTTTCATGTTTGCAAATACTTGAGGCGGTGTTTTTGTGCTTCATTGGTTTGTTCTGGTTCCTGTGGCTGCGCTTTGCCCATAGTTATTATTTCACCATGTTGAAAGGCCTTTAAATAACTTTGTAGGCTGTTACAAACAAATCAAAAGTAAACTAAGTTAGAAAAATTGATTGAGAATATTTGTGGGATAGGTGAGAGTGGGCAAGGTAGCAAGGCACTTGTATTCAATTATTCAGCTGGTACAAGAGAAAATACACAAATTCATAGTGGTTTTTGTTTTCTGGGATCAAATCTGCATTGAAATTAATTTCTAGTTTTGGTATTCTTTAAATCTATTGTAACTAGCATTTCTAGTTTTGGTATTCCTTAAATCTATTGCAACTAGCATTTCTCTGGAGGAATAAGAAGAATGTTGTTGTGGGTGGTGCTTTGTAGTATCTAAAGCACAGCAGCAGAAGCAGCAGCCAAATACAAACTTCTATGTTTTAAAAGATTCTTTTGCCTTTTCGAATATTGTTGCTTTGATGGGCTCCAAAATGATGTGATAGTATTTTAGCGGTAAATAGATAAATGTAAGTAGTTGAAATTTACAGTAGACTAGTAGTACTATGTGTTCTTTTTTTTTTTTTTCCTTCAATTTTTTTTCTTTTGTATTTTTAAAAGCTAAAATTACTTCTGGTTAGATTTGAAATGTTTTTCATTGATGCTTGTTAGTCAAATGGTAAGTCAATATATTACCACCCTAAAAAAAAAAAGGCAAGTCAATAATTATTACTTTTTCACTGAACAAAGAAAAAATTGTAGTTTTTCCAAAGTGTTGAAATTTACTTTTTGCCCATGTCTAATCATACGAGCTTGTAGTAAAAAAAAACTTTCTTAAGTAAATAATAGATTCTCTTTCAAATTGGTTTATATTTATTCAGTCCTATTAGAGAGGTAACAATTTGATTTGTAAAAGATTTATGTTAATTAATATAAAAAATTTTTATTTATAAAAGTATTATAATTAATAGATTTGCTTTTTCCAAGTGATTTATATTTTTAAAGTAATACCAGAGAGGTAATATTTTGATTTGTAAAAGATTTGTATTGATTGGTATAAAAATGTTAATAGTTAAAAAAATTTCTTTTTGCAAGTGATTTATATTTGTTAAGTCATTTTGGAGAGGTAATATATATTTTTTTTTGTCAAATTAAAGCCGGTATCGAATTCTTTTTTAGTAATATGGTTCGAGCGGGGAAAGGTAACACTATTGATTTTTGTAAAAGATGTGTTGATTAGTATAAAAAGGTTCTGCATGAATGCAAAAGATTTCTACATCTTGTGGCCTATTATTGTAAATATAAACAAATATGAAATGGTTATAATTTTTTTTCTAAACGATACATATTTATTAAATCATTTGATTTTAAAATTTGACAATTATAATTTTTATAATTAACATATGTTTTAGTTTTTAGAATCCAATAAGCTCCTTCATATCCTCCAGTTTGCATAAATATTGGTTTCTCCATGCTTAATTTGTGTCATTTATTTCTGATTCTATTCTTCATCTTTTATATTTGATATTTGATATTTATTTTTATTTTTCGTTCTTATTAGTTTTTTAGGCAAAGAAATAATTTTGGATTCTACAATATTTTATATGGGAGCCCAATTTGTAATCATTGATAGATCAATAATTGCTGGCCTGGAAAGCTGTTTCTGAAACTTTTCACTTTTGATATGAAAATCCTATAGTTAAAAGAAAATAATAATTAGAAATCTAATTCAAATCCTTATACAGCAATAAATCAAAGTGCGAAAAGGTTATTTCATTTTAATACTTATTCAACTAAAAGCCATAAAGGTGATTAAAGTAGATTTTTTGTTTTTTCTTGTTTTTGTAAAACTGAAAATATGGAAAATCTTTAGGAAAGGGATTGTTGAGTCTCGCCCATTCAAATAATAAAATTAAAGTTACAGATAAATTTGAAAATTAGGGCATTTAATAAAATATTAAGTATGTCCTTATTAAATCAAAAGTTATAAAAGGAGTTTGGCTATGGCAGTATAAAAAATTAAAATAAAAAATGAGAAGGCATCGGTTTCTTATTATTTTGTGTATATATATATATACATATATATATATATATATAGATGCTCTATAAAACCCAACAATTGGGTTTACAGCGTTTTTGTGGAGTTTTTAGTCAAAATTTTCAAAATTGAATAATACGAGGCTTTTAGTCAACAATTTCAATTTTGAAATTTTCATGTGATTTTCACGTGATTGACTCTTTCCCTATCAGTCGTGCACCAAATCCCGATTTTGGCTTTCCCCATCTGTGCGCATCAGATCCTTGATTCCTTCCCCAGCACGTCAAATTTCGTCCCTCCCTAACACAGCCTCGCCGAGATTCGGCGTGCTAGGGAAGGAATCAAGAGTCTGGTGCGTGCAGATGGGGAAAGCCAAACTCAAGATCTGGTACGCGACTGTTGGGGAAATAGTCGGTCACGTGAAGATCATGTGACAATTTCAAAATTGAAACTGTTGACTAAAAGCCCCGTACTTTTGAAAATTTTGACTAAAAGCTCCACAGTCGAAGACGCTATAAACCCCTACTGTTGGGGTTTATAGAGCATCTATATATATATATATATATTTTCTGGTCATATTGCAGTACATAGAAAAGGAGCAAAAAATAGAGTAACATCGAAAACATACTACATGCACAGAGGAGCCAAGAGCATCCTTTCTCATAATTGCTAAAACAATTTATCCATTTCTTCACAATGCCATACTAAATTTTAAATTTAAAAGGCAAAAAAAAAATTTAAAATTAGCGAATTAACAATTACCACAATAATAGTTATTCTAATGGTCACTGGCGGTGGCATAAAATAAAATTCAATTTAGTGACATTAATATGTGCTGGCCAAAGTTGTTTATAGCCTTGTTGAGCTCCTTTTTCTGGATTCAGATTCCTCATTCTAATGAATTAATCTACAAATGAATTAGGTTGTTTTTTGACTCTTCGTTTATAGAATCCACATGTCGTTAGGATTTCTAGAATGTTCGATTGGGTTGATATGGCTCTTTCCGAGAGGAGTGTGTTTGGGTAATGATTTGTGTTGCTTGCGATGGTAGATTGGCTCAGCTTGTTCGAGAAGAGGGTGACAATTCATTTCAACTTCTGATATTTTCGTAGGATCCACCAAGTCTATTCAATCTTGTTGGACGTCTCTATTCCTCAGATAGGATGAGCTGTCTCATCTTTCACTTGTTCCATCCATCAAACCATTGGCTAGGGTTCCGTACTATGTGACAAAATCAATATTTGGTTGATTCTATTTCATTTCTATTCACATATTTATTTTAAAAATAATATTTTTATTATAAAAAGTATTTTAATGATATTTTTAAATCATTCCGACATTACTTTTTAAATTAACATATAAAGATAGGAGTGTATAAAAATATATAAAGTAATAAATGATCATACAGTTATAGAGATAATATATAAAAAAAAAAACATAGAATAATAAATAAAAATATTGACAAATTTAACTTAGATAGTAAATTTAACTTTTTATATTTTGAAAATTAAATTAACTTTCTATTTCAATTTTAAATTTAAAGAGTTTCTTGAAACCTAAAAAAGAGGATTAAGATGAAGAAAATAAAAAACCTATTGAAGATGCTCCCACACCCTTTAGGCTCCATTTGAATTGTCTCAAAGTTGGTGAGAGTTTGAGATTCTTTGAAAAAGTGAATTTTTTTCTAGAGTTTGGTAAGTTTTTAAAAGGTGAAATGTGGACCTATAGAAATCAATTTCTCATGAAACAAGAAAAGTGAGATGAAAAGTTGTTCCCACCAAAAGGTCGTGTTTGGAAAGTATTAAATTTTGAAGGAAATTGATTTTCGGGAATCATGAATTAGTTTCCTACAAATTGGTTTTGTGCAATTTATTAATGTTAGTATTAGGTCAGTAATGAAAAATTTAGGACATACAAATAATTAAATTTAGTTGTGTTTTAAAATGAAGATAAATTTATGTTTGATAAAATATATAAGGCAAGTTTTATAGAGAATTTACGGATGACATATTTTTTTATGGGAATAACTTTTAACCTTATTTTCCATGTTTAGTGGAAATTTGATTTCCATGATCTGACATTTTTCTATTTGTAAAAGAATCATGCTACAAATATTAAAATATTGATTTATTTATTAATTTTACATGTAAAGTTAGAATGACAAATTTTTCCATTTAATCTTATTTATCAACTTTACATGTGTTAAAGATATTATTTGTCATATTTATATAATCTAGCTTTGTATAAATGAACTTTAAATGGATAAGTAAATCAAAAGAATAAAACAAATTATATATTGACACATAATTTTCCACATCATTTGGTTACTAAATTTGATTAAAATATTTTAGTAAATCTAGCATTATTGTTTTAACAAACCTCCCAAAAAACTACAAAAATTCCCTAGCTTTAAAGAATTTCAAATTCCAACTAACTTTGACACTGTCCAAGACTAAAATTTGTCATTCTAAATTTCTTTGAGAAACTTATTTTTTATAGTTCATTAAAGACTGCTTTGGTCTCAATTTTATATGTTCTAAATTTTTCATTACTAGTCAAACACAAATAATAATAATAATAATAATAATAATAATAATAATATCCAGAAGGAACTAATTTTCAACAAACTAATTCATTTCAAATGCAGCCTTAAAAAATCAATTTTAAGGAAAAAAAAAAAAAAAGTTTGTACTTCCCAGAGTACCAAACTCTTTAGTCTGAAGATCTGAGCATGATTAAACGGACAGAGTTTGAAGAGGCGCTCTTGGGCTTAATCCTTGATGATGGATAGAAATTGATTGTCTTCCTCCAATAATTGCAACTTTTGGTAAAATAGCTGCGTCATCCTACCTAGACGTAGCTGGAAGTCATTTGATCAAGTCTCTATGACTCAGCCTTGGGTATGGATGGAAGATTTCTAGAATTTAACACGTAAATGTGAGCATGACTAAACAAACAGAACCTAAAGAGTGTGCTCTTGAGCATGATAAGAATTGATTCTACCCTCCTAACAATTGTGACTTTTGAAAAAAATAGTTGCATCATCCTTCATCATACTCTCCATCTTTATTCTTGTTATTGTTGTTTAACCAACCATGTAAACCCACAAACTTTTCATTTTGCAGCATATGATCGAAGAACAAAATGATTTGAAAAATTAGAGAAAAGTTGAAATTTGAAAAATTAGAAAAGAGTTTAAGATTAGAGAGGAGTTCATGGTTTTCTCATCTTGTAATGTTTTTAAGCTTTGCAGTTGATTTTTGCTTCTTGTATTTTGTTTATGGTGAAGAGAGGTGCAGAGACACACAATGAGAGAGGAGATAAGAATAAAACAAATAAAATAGTTATATTTTTAATCAATCTAACACGTGGGTTTTTCAAATGAAATAAATTATTAAAAGTATTTTAAAGATACAAGAAGAGCTGGTATTTGTATATAATATATGTTAAATATAGAGAAATGATGATATATATATATATATATATATGTATATGAAATAATTATTTTTACTTTAACATGATAAATATTATCCATTCCCTTTAATATCTCTGTTTCTAAAAATTTCCAAAAACATGCGAAACAAGTATGTTTTCTAAATTTATCTATATTTTAGAAATGTTTCCAATTTTTTTTTCAGATTTTATATTTCAAAAGTAGTTGCTAAATACATTTTTATCAATTTTCAAATTTTTAAAATGAAAAACCGTTTTTCAAAACGGTACAAAACATTGTAACCTAAATACATTTTTTTTTATGTGATCCTATCATCCTTTTCCAAAAAAAAAAAAAAAAAAAAAAGGCAATCTATTGTAAACCTCAATTAATTAAAGTAAGAATCAAAATAAGAAAGAAAATTTATATTATGATATAATTATAGAAAAAGTAATTTGGATAAGGATCCCTTCAATTTGAGTCATAAATCAAAGCATTGCCTAAGTGTTGGAAAGGTAACTCCACAATCAAGACCTACGTCCAGTAACCACCAACCTATGATCACCAAATTATATTCTTAAGAATTATTAATTTGAAATTATATATATAAAAAAAAAGAATTATTAATTTGAAAGACAATCTCAATTACTTTTTTTTCCCAACTTTATAATTATACAACACCACATAGATATTTGAAATCCCTAGCACCAGTATTTCCATACACACCTCTCCTCTACCATATAAATAGATCACAGAAATTGCATTTCTAAATTCACATTACCACTTGCTGCCTTATTTCAACACAAATGAAAAAGTTCAATATTTTTTTTTTTTTAAATCTTAATACACCCTTTTGCATAGATGAGACAGATAATTTACAATGCAAAAACGAAAAAAAAAAAAAGAAAAAAAAAATAATAATAATAATAAATGATATGATGTATTATTCGAAACAGTAACTATCATGAAATATTAAATTGATGAATAATATCATGAAATATCATTGGACATCATAATGGTTTTCTTTTTTTGGTGAATCATCATAATGGTTTTCAAAAACATGCATTCCATACCCTCGCATTCGTTAATCCACATCATCCTTCAAAGATTTACCAAAAAAAAAAACATCATCCTTCAAAGTATTAAGCCCATTTGTATTATCTATCATCTTATGTATGCATCAGTTCTTATGAAAGCAAACTCCCATCATAACTAGGAACATTTGCACTGATTGGAGTGAACTTCTTCAGCAGTATGTGATTCTTCCTTTTTCCTCTGGTCTAGCACTTTTTGGCAAATAAGTTCTGAGATTTAAGTATTTGGGGACACTTTCTCCCTCTTCATAATGTCTCTCGGCATACCATCAAAACTTAAGGCCATTCAGCCTCCAAATCTCTGTTTGATATCTATTTCAATATAGCAAGCAGCTTATTTAAGGGTAACATGCATTTCCTCTCCAACTACGGCAAATATTTCATCCAGCCTTGAAAACGTAAAAGAAACAGTGAGACTTTGCTGAAAATCGCCTTATTTTAAAGGGTACACAGAAGGTAATATTTTTAAAATACATTTCTTAAAAAATTTTATGAGCAGATAAAGCAACTGGTGACATGCAACCTTACCAACATCGGTTGCATATTTTGTATTTCAAGATTCTTTTCATTTAAAAAAAAGAAAAAAAAAATTGTGGTTTGTGCTTTTGCAATTTAAGATATGTAAGGATTAATACCCAAATACAAAGTCATCACAAGAATAGAAAATGAGCCAAGTTCCTGAATTTCTTCTTACCTATCAGTATCTATGTTCACCTCTGCAAGCCATGTTGTTAGATAAACCTGCAACTCAAAATGATTTTAGCATCCATTCTAATGACTTTTATGAAGAAAAATAAATAAATAACAACAGAAATAATAAGAGCACTGTATAAACCATGCTTGGTGTATTTTAAATTCATTAGCTAGACACAGGAATAAAACCTTCCAGCAATTTATCAAGAAAAATAATAAAGCCTACCTGCAGAACATCTTGGTTTTTCTGTTGGTTACATGGTGCAGCTAGCATATTAGAATTCTGGATCTGCAGTCTTGGATGGACTGGCTCACAAGTTTCGCAAGAATACAAGTTGCAAGTCCTCAAATCATCAAATTCTCCAGAATAAAGCTCATCTAACCAATTGAACCCATGAACCACTTTTCCTTCACAACCAATGGAAAGCAACTCCACCACTAGTAATCTCTGACCATACCAAACATCATCAAGAAGTATTAAAGGGAAATATGCTTGAAAATGACAGATTCAATTGAAAACATAGAACTGCAAATTACCTTCATTGTTAGTTCTTGAGCAAGCATCAACAAAAGCTCCTCTGTCATTTCCTCTAAATCATTTAAAGATCAAGAAAGGTTATAAAAATCATATCACAAAAACAACTTCTTTTATTACATGTCTAGACTTACCATATTCATATTTACTATTCAAACTCAAAAAGATTTATTTTTCTCACTATTTTCAATGACCACTGACACTGTTAATTTTCATGTAAGGTGGAATGAAGCCCTCAAGATCATATTCATGCTCAAAACTTGCATCATAAAATATTATATGGTATCTTAAAAAAATTCATTGAGATTTTCCATTGTTTCCTTGGGGACAAAATGTTTTCATGGCTAGTCAAGAAGTTAATATTTAAACCACGAAATTTAGATGAATCAACATTTAGGATGTTTCACATAATATTAATATATCTATTCACATTATATTCAAATTAAAATCTCACACAATAAGCATTTCACATTAATCATCTATGTCTATTTTCATAAATCCAAGTACATACTCTTGTTTCCCTCAAAGAATGTGCATCAGGTTTGATATGGTAATATTATTTTATAGATGAAATGCATTTCATCAAGAAGAATAGCACATGGCCATAGGTTGATCAAATTTTTTTAATGTATTTTACAATTTTCACTCAAATATCAACTAGGACTTATAGGATGAGTCAAGGATAAAGTGAACGGATATTATCATATGATTATATCATTTAGAAACAAAATAGTTTGTATGGTTTTAATTAACCATACTGGTATAATCAACCAACATAAAAAGACAAGAACAGCATAAAATATCTTAAATAAGGACTTACCAAACCAAGAGATTGGCCAAAACACAAAGACTGGGATCCCACCACCATCTCCTGAATCACTCTTATCCTCAGAATAACCCGAAAACTGTACAAGTGGACTGCTGTTTGTCCCTTTCAGGTAACATCTCATGGATTTACTAGTTTTGACCAAGTGAGTTACAACAGTCACCTTAGACAACTCATTAAAGGAAACACAATAAATACAGCTACAAAATTGTCTCAAGTTTCCATCAAGATTCAGCAAGTCCAAAACCAAAATTTTAGAAGCAATTATATAAAACCAATTCAATACTACACCAGTTGAATATTGTACCTGTAGCTTAGGAAAGAACGATTTAAAACAGGCATCATTACTTCCTATATACACTGAATCTATTCTTACATTACAACTCTATTTGACTTTCTCAAATTAAACTGATGCCTGGCTTCAGGTAAAGAGGAAAACAGAAGAAAGATAAAAAAGTTCCCCTAGCTATTGAATATGTTATGCTTTTGAAAGAGAAAAGTGTATTGGAAAAGACAAAAATCCTGGAATCATTTTATAAAATAAAAATGTCCAGATAAAAGAGGTTAAGTGCAAAAGGTTAAGTGTTTAGGTGGTTGAAATAAAGAGGTTTACTCAGAGCTACTTTTACATTCCTGGTACGTTTTGATCCTAAGAGTTATTGCGCAGCCTTATATTATGGTGTTCTGCCCATCATACACTTCAAGGGCATAAAGTAAATTAAGATGAAAAATTGGCTATCCATTCCTTCTATCAAAGTATTAACTACATTAAATTTTGCATGCAAAGATGCTTCATATTTCTAATGGAACAAGAAAATAAATGCATTAAGCACATATACCATGTCTTTGTATGATGACAAAAGTTTCCTCCCATGGAGTTCCTGAAACAAGATCCAATAAACACAACATACATGAATCAATATACATCTTTTAAAATGAATAGCAACCTGGTGTGACCTAACATACAAGGTACCACATACATGCCTCAGACAGAAACAAAAATACTAATCTTTTAGTACAAGTGAAGGTTACCTGCTGCTTATACAATTTCTGACAAGCTTTCTCTCGTATACTAGGGATATCACTTAGAACGCCCAACTCCATATTAGGCATATATCTGTGAATCAGCCAACACATTTCTACTTCTTAGAATCAGTATAACCAAGATTAAAAACAACCAAATCAAATATAAAATTCTTTATGATAAGGTGAATTAACTTTTTCATTTTTAATTTTTGGGTTAAAAAAATGCAAAAAACATTGTCATAATATCAGCTATCAATATTTTCCTGATAGCCAAACAAACCAAATTATTCTTGAACAATTTTGGAAGACCCTAGATGCAAAAAGGCTTCAAAATCATAAAAACAGAAGAAAGAATCTTTGAGCAAACAAAACGAGCAAACACTTCAAACCCAATAACCGAGAGAAAGTGCATAAACAAACAATAACATCTGAGATTTTGGAACAAAAATTGGGAACAAGAAAGCATGAGAAAAAAGAAAAGAGTGACTGAGATTTTGGAAAATACAATTGAGAAAGATAAGCGTTGACGAGAGAGGTGGCGTGCGATTTTCCAGCAGAAGAAAAGGAGGTCCATTGTTGTCTGTAAGCAGCTAGTTTGGACCATTGGTTTCTGAGGTTTCTCTGTGCGGCTCGTCTCCATAACCTTGCTGCTGATGGCTGTAATGGTGACGGGCTCAAGCTTTGGTTTTGAGAATTTGAGGTTGTTGTTATGGAGGAAGAAGGGGTTGCTGGTTCTTGAGTTTCCATCGTTAGGGTTTGAGTTCAGCCCGCCATAAATGAAGAGAGCCACTGAGGCCCTGTTTGAAAAGAAAAAAAATGTTTAATTGTTTTAAAAAAAAATTAATAATTTAAAATGTTTAACAAATTCGATAACTTACACATAATTACATAAAAAAAAATCGAAAAGGAAAATTATAAATATTTTTATGAAATTTTCCGTAAATTTCAATTTTTTAACATGTCCTTATGAGCTTTGACATAAACTCCAATTTACTCCATTTTTTTTCTTTTGAATTTCTGAAACTAGTTGTCTAGCATTGAATCATTTGTTTATATTAATAAAATATACTTAGATATAAAAATTTAAAACGAAAATGCTAAAAAATGTAAAATTAAAATAATATAGTCTAAGTATTATTTTTGTTCAGTTTTTTTTAATCAAATTTTATATATATAAATAATCAGAACTGCTAATATAGGCGACGTAGCCTATCATTCAATGGACGACAGTTCAATATCAGCCATCTGATATGCATATTTACGTAGTTAATACATCTGAGTATATACATCAGACAACTAATATGGACTGTCGTCCAATAATGAACTACATCGTACATAATAACAGTCCTGTATAAATAATCTAGTCGAATATCAGCTATTCAATTTTTTCATACTAAAATAATAAAATTAGTCAGAAAGCAAATTGCTTTATAATAAAGTTCAGGAAGCAATTATTAGTTAATAATTAAATAGCATATTAAGTATGCGTCTTCTTAGCAAAAAAAAAAAAGTATGCGCCTTAGTTACCATGCTTTTTACTTTGGTCATTAAATTTTATTTTATTAACTTTTTTTTTTATGATTGGTTTAATAATTTGTTGGTCTAAGAGATTAGTTTTAACAAAAAAAAAAAACCAAGAGATTAATTGTTAGGGTCTTGGTTTTTTTCTAAAGTATATCATAGTTTGAGTGTTCCAGTATTCTCATAGTCTAAGTTCGAAATTCAATCAATTCATGTTAATTAGCAATGGATATATGCCAGTTAGGCTGATCGATGTGAATGTATCTACTATTCAAAATTGTAGGAACCAACTTTTACGCTTTAATAATTTTCATTCAACAAAAAGAAAAAATTAGTCTATCTTTTATCATGTAGCATACTATCGAAATAAAACAACAAAATTATAAAGCCATGCAATCTCAGAATACATCATGCATGCCTCATAACTGTTAAAAAATAAGAGTAGCAATGGGCAACGCAAGGCCTATTTTTCACTTTATGTCCCCATTTCCGTGGTAGATTATATACCTCGTCCACAAATAAGCCCCTGTCTTTAAGGAGATGGGGCGGGTTAGGGTATTCCTCAATCGAAGAAAAATACTGCATTTCTTGTCCCACATTCTCGTTTAATTTTTTTTTTTTTTTTTTTTTGGAATAGGCATGGTGCCCTCTAGTATTTTTAAACTTTCTTCTTCTTAAAGATCTTATTTTGAAACTGATAGAAAGAAAGTTTTTCAAGATCTAAAACTAAAAGGAAAAGAAGATAAGAGTAAAAATCAATCTGGATGCATGTATATTGATGCATGTAAATAAGAAAGAAACAATCTAGCTTGAAGTGAAATAGGGTCATTGATGCATATAGATCTAGCTTGAATGCAAATGTGGCAATCGATGATAATGGAAAAAAGAAACTGATAAGAGAAAATAGAAGAGTTCCACATAGAATAAAATAGAGTTTAGTAAGGAATTTTGTTATTTTTGGAGCAAGTTTATTAGTTTAAATGTAATGGAAATTAATAAGATAAAATATTTAAAAGTAGTTTTATTATATAAAAAAGATAATATATTTAGTTTTATTACTTTCAAATGAAGGAAATATAAGCAAATTTTAAATTCTTCACTCCGGTAACTCGAACTTACGACTTTTTCGATGTAGATGTGAGTGACGAATTAACTGAATCAACTTCATTGACAAATATATAATTATTTTTAATATATTTGAAAATAGTTTATTAATTAAATAATATATTTAAATATGTGTACGTGGGTGGGGATTATCTTATTATGCTCGGGGCATCGAATTTTACTTCACCTCGACTTCGTGTTTTGATTTATAAAAAAACTCTTGTTTTGTTAGGGATGTGATACTGTAAAGACAGATTAATCCAGTTTCTTTGCCATCCCTTAATAGCAAAAGTGTAATGCTATAGGAACCACTTTTTTTTTTTTATGAAAGCTATAGGAACCACTTAGTTTACCAATATACTTACTACCTACATATGTGTCATTATTTTATTAGTTAAGATATTATTATAACTTAGATATGGATAAATGGACTATTTAAGGGATAAATGTAATTAAATATAAGCCAAATGAATAATGACACATGTATAGTTGGCAAATATGATCGTAGACTAGATGGTATATCTAGCATTATTCATAATAAAAATAAACAAAAAATGGTTAAAGGAGCTTAAAGGTTAAAAAAAATGGAAATTTAAAGATTGGAACGGCCAATGATTAAAATTAGGAACCAAAACATAAAAGCTTGATAATTAAGAGAACACAAAATTTAAATACCTAAAATAAGGCGAAAGAAAAAAGAAAAAGAGACAAAAATCCGGGAAATTCACAACTCTATTTGTCCTAGCTCTAAAGTTAATCCATTCTATCTGATATATATATATATAAAGTAAGCTGGTTCATATTATTTAAATATCTCCATTTTTTTTTTAAGTTTCTGCAACCTTTTTGTAAAGCCAATTTTAGCTGTTTTTTGACGGGTTAAACTAGGTACAACCCACATATTATGTAAATAAAAAATTAAAATAAAATTTTAAACAAGCAGAGTAACTTGGGATATTTTTTGGATGCTTAGTGACAGCTTATTAACATCTCAAAGCAACTAAACAAGAGACTCATTTAAAGAA
This sequence comes from Ochetophila trinervis, assembly GCA_003254975.1. Classification (NCBI taxonomy): domain Eukaryota; kingdom Viridiplantae; phylum Streptophyta; class Magnoliopsida; order Rosales; family Rhamnaceae; genus Ochetophila; species Ochetophila trinervis. Next base: position 22,008 of record QANX01002158.1, on the reverse strand, counting down.
ACATTTTTCACTTTTTGTGATCTCTATGGTGACATAAATTTTTAGATCTGCCACTGTTGTTTACTTGTTTCCACAGTTTTTCAATTTTTACTAGTTTCTCTAGTTTTTTTTTTTTCCTTTGATGGAGCAACTCCAGGGGAGAGTGGACTCACTTTAAGAGTTTTTGCATTCAATCGGTCTCAAACTAGAGATTAATAACAATGTGTTCAAGTCAAATAATGTGTTAATAGGGAAAATCCTATCCTTAAGAAGTTTCAAGAGATTTACTATAACAGAGACAGTAATGAAAGCATGGAAGTTCAAGGAAGAGTTCAAATTGAAACGGATGCAAAAAATACATTTAAATTCACTTTCAAGTTGAAAAAACACCGGCACTTCATCTTCAGGGATCGACCATGGTCCCTCAATAGGTCTCACCTAGGCCTAAAAGGAATGGCCAAAAGAGGTGTCTCTTATAGAAGTGGGGTTTTCTTTAACAACCTTCACTATCCAAGTTCATGGTTTGCTCTTAGTTTACTTGCATGAGGGCACAACAAACTATTGGGGAGTAAGCTAAGATTGATCTATTAGAGTTCAATCAACTGGAAAAGTGTAGTGGCCCAAAGATATATTCAATTCATGTTGGACATCCAGGTGGAGGGACATTTACTAGGTGGTTTTCTCATAGACGGAGACAATGACAATGATTTGTAAATTCAATTTAAATACTAGAGATTGGGAAATTTTTACTACTGAAGTGGTGCTCTTATGCAAGTTCAAATCTTTGGTGTTGGTGACTACCCTAAACGGTATCTTGACGAAACTCTCTGGCTCGTTGATGAGAAAGAGAACATAGGAAGCCTTCAATACATTAACATCCCGGAGAAAGATGATGATGATCGACGAATAGTTTTGATGGATAAAAAGCCTAAGTCAAAAGATTTGCATGGATCACATGAAGTTTTCTTTCTGGTGAAACAAGTTGTCAAACTTTTAAAGGATGAGAGAAATAAGTGTACCAAGATGTGAAAGGTATACGTCTTGAGTTGGCTACTCTGGACACCACTATTATTAGGCAAAAATACGACATGATAGATAAGCTGTAAGAAATTGTGGCAGAAAAGCTAAGAAATTTGAATTTTGATATTAGTCATATTGCTAGTTGCACCTATGATATGTTATGCAATTTTCTGGAATAAGAAAGAACCTGAAAAGACAAGCCCTTGATGAGCTTAGCTCAAACTTTTTGGAGTTTATTAGGCTGGGCTCAATGCCAATTATAAAAGCCCATCGAGAAGCCGAAAGAACCAGGAAACAGTGAGGAAATAGTGGGATTGACAAAGAAGCGAACATCAATCTTAAACATAGGAAGTAGCTCAAAAAGACCCATTCTAGTGAAAATTTTGGACCCCTAATATTGAAATCATTCTACAATAGCAGGATCAAAGCCAGGTGTAAGGACTGCTCGAAGACACCATTATGGTTGACCCTCTTTGCTTGATTTCTCCAAAATTGTCCAGATGGAAACACCAAGGGAGAGAATGAGCGGGTCAAACAATGAAAAAGAGGACCATATACAAGGTTTTGGAAGAATGAGGCAAGGAGGAAGGCTCCAAGTACTCAAAGAAGTATGGCAATAAATGAAGGGAAATGTTCAACAAAACCAAGCCCATGCAATTATGAAACACTTGGATTTTTAATAGGTTGGGATGACGGGCTGTATCATGCCTCCATTGTAGAGTTGAAGATCTTTTTTTGGAACTGTAGAGGTTTGGAAAACTCAAAGGCTTTGTATTTTCTCTCAATTTTGGTTAATCAACACTTGCCTAATTGTGTGTTCTTAGCTGAAACAAAAAACAATAGAAACTTTATGGATAATGTTTGTTGAAAATTAGAGTTTTTAAATTTTGAAATTGTAAAAGTAAATGGAAAAGCAGGATGAATCGCTTTAATGTGGAATGATGATTTGAATATGGAGATTTTATAGAAGTCTGACATGCTCTTAGGTGCTAACCTGCTCAATGATAAAATGGGAAACATTATAGAGCCTAATTGTCTATTATGGTATTGCATACACCAATGAAAAGCATGATTTATGAAAAACTCTTAACACTCTGGTAACCAATTTGCAATCGCCTTGGTTGATCTTTAAGAACCTAAATGAAGCCATTGATAGTGGAGAATTTGGAGAATGGAGCATTTGGAAGAAGTTGGGGACATGGACATTGGCTTTGTTGGAAGAAGGTTTACATGGGAATAAACACAAGGAGCTTGTTTTGATAACACTAACGGTTGGATAGAGCAGCTGCAGACAAATAATATGTGGAGTTGTTTCCCATGGCCATGGTGAAACACTTACTCATATAGCTTCGGACCATTACCCCATTTTTATTTAATCAGATCATCATGAGAATAAGGCTCACCATTCTTTTACATTCATAGAGGCTTGGGTTAAAAATGGGACGCGTTCTCAAGTAGTTGATTCAGCTTGAAGGGCAAAAGGGAATGAAGTGGGGTAAGCTGAACAAAATTCTATATGCCTCCAAAGCCCTACAAAAGTGAAACATAGGAACTTACTTTCGAGAATTAAAAAGTTAGAATAGGAGCTTGCCAATCTCTAGAATAGAAAAGGAAAATGGGATAGACAATCCAAGTCAGAGAGGAATTGAGAAATAAAAGGGCTAGACAAGAATCTAGTTCAGACAGAAGTCAATGGAGCTTTGGCTCAAAGATGGAGACAAAAACACACTTTTTTTCCATTTGAGCACCTAATCCTTAGATGAAAAAACATAAGGTTATCCATTAAAGAAGGTAGGAAGTGGTTAACAGAGAGGAAAGACATTGCTAAATATTTTATGAACAAATTCCAAGAGTTTTTCACCTTTAGTTCTCTCTCTCTCTCTCTCTCTCTTTAATTTTGATAACTCATGCTTCAAGTGTATATTAGTGTGTTTAGATGTTGAAGAAGAGATCAAAGACAATGTTTAGTCTTTAAACCTGTTCAAAAGCCCAAGTCTTGATGGCTTTTCAAAAGTGTTCTACAAGAATTTTTGGGATGTTGTTAAAAGGAAATTGATTAGTATTGTCCAAGAATATTTTCGTAGGAAGGCTATACCGATATAGCTATTATCCTTAAAATTACATAGGCTAAGAACTTTGGTCATTTTAGACCTATAAGCTTGTGCACTTTTTCCTACAAAGTTGTCTCCAAAATACTTATAGTAAAGCTAGTAGATTACTGGAAAGAAGTATTTTCTTCAGTCAAAAGGCTTTTGTCAAGAGAAGATAGATTGCTGAAAATTCTATTATGGCATAAGAGATTATTCACAAAGTTAAAAAACATAAAGGGAAGAACAATTTGATGGTGCTAAAAGTAGACATGCAAAAGGTGTATGATATGGTGGAATGACTATTCATGGAGAAGATGTTTGAAGCTTGGGTTTTAGAGATAGTTTTAGAAGATTAGTCTTTAGGTGTGTCAGTTCAGTAGAGTTCTCTCCGCTCTCGAATGCGAGAATTTCTAAGAGCTTTAAACTGAGGAGGAGATTAAGACGAGGGGATTCCATTTCCTTTATGTTATTTATCCTCAGCTCCAAAATGTTAATAGATTGGTGATGAATGAAAAATAAACAGGAAGGATCCATGGGATCAAAGTGTAGAGAAATGCTTTTTCAGTTTCTCATTTACTATATGCGGATGATTTTCTAGTGATTTGCAGGGCAGATAGAACGGAGGCTACAAGAGTTAGGAGGTGTTTTGATGTATGATATGGATGGTCAGGCCAAGCTTTAAATTTATCCAAATTTACTATCTTCTTTTAAACTCATTATGGACTTCCTTGGCTTTAAAAAGATTAGTTCCATGTAACCCCACACTCTATTTCCAACCAATATTGTCTCCAATTTAGCCACCGTACTTCAGACAGTATGGAGTTTTTGGTCAAACTTCTCAGGGGTCACCCATCTCAAAAATGCTCCCACTGGAGCACGCTTAACTCAAAAATTTTTCCAACCTTGAAGCCAAACACTCTGAAAATGCCTTAGTTATTAAGAGAGTGTTCACTTTACATTTGAACCATTATTGTTTGACACCCTTCCACATCCGGGCTATGTGGAATTGGACACCGATCTCTGCCAGTAAAGTTGTAACACCCCATCCCGATAAAAGATAAAAAAAAATATTCCCAAATTTGACCAAGTTTGACCGTAAGTGGGCCCGGGGTTGACTTTTTTTGTGGTTGTAGTTTTGTTTTGACTGTGGTACCATTGCTTAGAGCTAATCGATACGAGTTTGTAGACTAGTAGCACGCTTGATTCTGAGCTAAGACCGAGAGGATATGGTTCAAATAGTGTGAGGGGCATTTTGGTCATTTTGCAAAGGCTGATATTATGAGAAATGATGAAATTTCCCTTACTTTGGTTTTAAATTTCCAGAAATTTTTGGAAATTCTAGCTCCCTCTCTCTCCCCGACCACGCTTTCTCTCTCTCTCCTCCCGCCACTGCGGACCAGCATTCTTCGCCGGAATCGGCGAGTTGCCGGCGCCAATAGGCTGCGCCACCACCCGGGCATAAAAGCCCACTTGCCCGGCTACCTCCTCCTGCCTACCAACCACCGTGAAAGCTTGGATTTCGCAGGAAATCAAAGAAAAATCGGTGAGGCCGATTTTCTCTGATCGCCGGAATCCGGCGACTTTAAGGTCGTGGGGGTAGTTCCTCCCCACTATTTCGGACCCTTTGAACTCGATTCTAGCTTCGTTTTAGCTCGAATCCTCCTCGTTTGGGAAGTACAAACGTTGGGAGTTTGGCCGCGACTTTCCGGCCACTTTCCGGTCAGATTCGCCGGCAACCGGTCAAGATAAGACTACCGATGTAACACTCTCCTTGTGTGCTTTGTGTTGGTATATAATTTGCTCATCAATTTTAGGTATTTAGAAATTATATAATTTTGAGTTATGTATGTAATAACTATATAAAAATTAGTCTGTGTTTGGATGATTTTTGTAGTAATTTTGATGTTAGTATTCCTAATGAGTTATTATGAAAAAATTCTAAGTTAAGTTTATGGGGTTGGGAAAAACTTGAGTTTCTTGGATATATGGGTTATGTTTGAGGAAGTTAGTATTTATGGTTATAAGCATAATTTTATTGTTTTGGATGCTTATGAAGTTGGTTATAGATTAATGAGATGAATACTTTTATTTTAATTTTATGTGATGAAATTATATTGGAGTTTATATATATATATACATATATAAGTATGTGTAGGTGAATATGGACACACATATTCTAGATAATGAATAAATGGTTATATATATATATAAATGTATATATATATATATATATATATATACACCTATTAGTATTTGCCCTTCCATGCTTGGATGTTTGGAAATCTATATGATGTGGGGAAAGTAATTGTGAGTTTTGTGTTTGCATGGGAATCAATTTGGTTTATTATGATAATTATTTTCTTATGGGATGGTTGTTACACTGCTGGAGAATATGCGAATTGAATATATTTTCTTTTTGTCTATTGGAAAACATATTGTAGTTTAAATGTGAAGTTGGGATATTTGAACATGAACTTATGTATACTTTTATTTTTGATGGTGAAGTTGTGACTTTTAAATATTATAGATAGTAGAATTGTATTTTTCTTGCAGGTATTTATGCTTTGTAATTTTGGGAATGTTATAGAAACAAACAAGACTATGGCAAATTTTCTGTAGGAATTTATACAAATTATTAAAGTTTGGGTCATTTTTGTAAATATGGAAAGTGTTGGAATTTTTCGATAATTATTTCAAGTGTTAAAATGTTACAAAGTCTAGAATCCTTTGTTTTGGAAATGTGGGTTTGAATTTTTAATACAAAAGAAATTTGATTATTTTCAGTAAATTTCCAAAATATAGAATTTTGGAAAATTCTTATTTCCATTTGGATTTTGGAATAAAATGAGTTTATTTGTGTGTGCCACACCGGGAGAGATACCGGTGATGTGATGCTGATGATGTCGATGATGATGATGATGTTGAGTATGCAGTAAACTTCAGCTAGTTCACGAACCTTGTCAGGGGGTGCTGGTTACGTGACTAGTTTGAGACGTTGATATTGTTCGATCTATCAGTATACGGTGTGGTACATGTTTTATGGGTTTTACATGATTTTTAGTCGAAATTGGATTTAAAGTTTATATGGGAATTAATAACTTATTTATTTCTATTAAATTGAATAGAAATTATGAGCTTAAAGGTTTTAATAGATTTTCACTTATGGAAATGATGATCTTATGAAATTGTCGATTTGCTAATTGTTGCAAATGCTTTAAAAAACTACAGGTAGCTTGATCCCTAGCAAAAGGGTATGTAGGCAACTCAGTCTTCATATTGAGTCCAGCTACGAATTATATAATTATTGTATTGGTTTGACTGGGATATGTGTGCTGGTAGTTGGAATTTGTATAGGAATGTTTTCCTTGTAGGAATTGTAACAGTTTGTATTTGGGGATGTTGATAAAACAGATGAGATGCTGCCAAAATTTTTAATAAATTTTTGGCAGTAGAGAGTTCCCCGTTTGTTGAATTTTATTTATTACTGGTTTGGTAGAAATAAAAACTGCTTATTGGCTTAATGAAAATATTAAGTCATGCAGTCAGGATCCAGGGTGGGTCGGGTCCTGTCAAAAGTAGTCTGTCAGTGCCCTGCACCCGCCTACAATTACATTGGCTCTAGATCCTGGTCATCACAATCCACCCCCCTTAGGGCCCAGCGTCCTCGTTGGCACACTTTTGGCTGTGTACAAGCTCTGATACCATTTGTAACCCCACACACTCTCTCCAACCAATATTGTCTCCAATTTAGCCACCGCACTTCAGACGGTATGGAGTTTTTTGTCAGACTTTCCAGGGGTCACCCATCCCAGGAATGCTCCCACTAGAGCATGCTTAACCCTAGAGTTTTTTCCAACCCTGAAGCCAAACACTTTGAAAATGCCTTAGTTATTAAGAAAGTGCTCACTTTACATTTGAACCATTAATGTTTGACACCCTTCCACACCCGAGCCATGTGGGATTGAACATTGATCTCTGCCAGTAAGGTAGCCTGTCAGTGCCCTGCACCCGCTCATACTTACCTTGGCTCTAAATCCTGATCGTCACATTCCACCCCAATTTACATGGGAAAGAAATAATTTGGGCGATTGAAAGAGAAGGCTCAATTGAGGCTTGAGGGCTAGAATATACAACTTTTATCGAAGGCAAGGAAGGAAACTCTCATTTGATCAGTGGCCCAAGCCATCCATGTTAGGTCCATGTTGACAAACAAGGTTCCAATGGGAATGTGCAGGGAACTTAATAAAGCGGGGAAATTTTTTTGGTGGAATTCAAAAAGGTTAAACTCAAGTATTTGGCTTTGAAAGCTGGGGACAACGTCTGCAAACCCAAACATTAAGGACGGCTAGGTTTTTTAAGGTTCAAATATAAAAACACAGCTATTTTGGCTAAGCTTATTTGAGAGATAACAAAAGGTGACGATACTCAAAGCAAGAACTTTTAGAGAAAAATAGCTGAAAAGAAAATCAAAATTTGAATGTAAGGTACAAATGGGAGCCTTTCAGGTCTGGCATGGGATTTGGGAGCTAGAAATGCTATTCGAAATGGAGTTTGCTACAACATTAGAGATAGGATGCCAACTTATCCAGGGATCGACCCCTGAGTTCCTGAGATTACATGAGGCATTTTGAAAAAGAAGACATGGGCTAGTTTTAATTGTATTATTAGGGTAGCCAACCTTAAAACTCCTAATGAGTGGAACTCCATTTTGGTCAAAGAAATTTACATAGAAGAATATACTTTGTCAATTATGAAGCTGAAATGGCCTGAGATTCCTTGTCATGATAAAATTTGTTGGATGGGGAATTCTCAGAGCATTTTCTTAATGAAGTTGTTTCTAGCTTGTCACTATAGATCATATAATCCCCATTGCTTCAAATCAATGGACAAAACTTTGGATATTGCAAATTCACAAATGTTTGAAAGTTTCTCTTTGGAGAATATTGACAAATGTTATTCTTACTAGAAGCATAATTTTTAAATTTACTAGATTGGGTGATAAGGAATGTGCTTTGTGTTGGGCTGAGCGGGAGACATCAACTTCTATATTTAAGGATTGTCAAGGAATTAGGGCTCTACCATTTTCCAAGTAAATGGGATTGTTTCCTGGACTACTTGGGAGCCTCCCTTTTATATGAGCTACTGGATATTTGCATCAATCCTCCGAGACCTTGGCCTAGAGGTGTGAACAAAAAATTTACCTCAGTGTTTCTTATCACTCTTTTTTACTATGGATTAAAGTATCGAAATGAAGAATTTGTAACAGCTAGATCAAAGATCATGAGAGTCGGGTTGCTCCCATTAAGGAGAGATGGGTGTGCCCAATGAGGGGTTGGTCGAAGTTGAACACAAATGCAGCTTTTCAGGACAACAAATGTAGGTTTAGCTTTTCTAGTGAGAGATGACAAGGGAAATATTCTTAGGATTGCTTCAAAACTAATGGAGTATAGTTTGTCTTTGTAAGCTGAATTGCTTAGTTTGGATTGAGCTTCTTATGTCATTTTTGAGGCGGAACAAAGCAATATCAAATGGTCTTCGGATGCAGAGGCGGTGGTCAAGCAGATTATTTCGGCAGAGGATCCATAAGAATGGACTTCACTACATATGATTTTAAAGCTCAAATCCAGCTTTGATTGACCAGACTGAATTCTTTAATTGAATGCTAGATTCTCATACTCTTTGACATACTTGATTGCTAAGGAGAGCTTGCTTTTGAATCGTTGTTTTGATTTTAATGTTTTGAACTTAAATCTTCTCCAGCGATGTTTCTAGACTGTGCTAAGTCTATCCAGCTAGGAGGTTTATTCAATCTAAGCCTTCTTTAAAAGCCTCATTTTTGTGAATAATATAATCACTTATTCACCAAAAAAAAAAAAAAGTAACATCGTCTGTAAATGAAGTAACATTATTTGTAAATAAAATAATATTATCATAAATAACATTATCAAAATCGATATGCATTTAATATGAAGTTGTGCTATTAAAAAGCCCTTCAAATTTTTAGTATTTAAATATATATATATATATATATATTTTAAATAAAAAGTATTTGAAATAAGAAAAAAAACTAAAAGTATAATCTATAAAATATATATAAAATATTTTTATTTTCATGTCTAAACTATTAAATTCCAAAAGGTAACCATAATCAAGTACCAAAATAATAGGTCTTCATAATCTAAAGGGGATATTCAATTTAGAATTTAATAAATTTAAATGGAGCTATAGATTTCAAAACAATTAATAGATTGTTATGGAATTTTATGGATTCTATATAGAATTCATAAAAATCTAATAAAATCTATGAAAAATATGTGAGATTTCATTAGACTTTTTCATTCACAATTTTTTTTTAAAATCTAATGAAATTCATTAAAATATATCATTTTTTAAATTTTTTTAAAGTTAATAACTTTTTGAATACATTTAGATTTTAAAAGACTTATGCGAAGTCTTAATTAAATACACTTAAATTTTAATAGACTTTTATAAAATCCATTAAAATTTGAATTGAATATTTCTTAATTTGTATAGATTTTTTTAAACTCTGAATTAAATACCCATAGACTTTTAAGCTTTTTTAAAATCCAACTAATTCTAAATTGAATACGTTCTTGAAGAAAGAAAGAAAAAATCTAATTTCTATTTTGATTTATAACTGAAAGATTAAAATTTATATGATAGTTAGGGATATAAATTATGGCCATCCGATCTGGTCCAAGCTCAAAACTTCGGGCTAAGGCGGGTTCTGGCTGGATTTTTTAAAAGTAAGAGAGAATTCAAGCAGGGCTGGACTAGGCCAAAATTCTAAATTTTAAAGCTTTGTGTCCAGCTTTACGTGTATCAAGCCAAGCTTCAGACTTGAATATCGAGCTTGGGCTTCGAGTTTAAGCCCAAATTTTGATCTCAAAATTTAATTTAAAAATACTTATTTTTTATTTAATATGTCATATTATATAAAAGATTAAAATATTTGTATGTACTCAAAATACATTAAAATTTTAAATTCTACATAAAAATTATAAGTTTCATTTTTTCAAATATAATAAATTTAATTTTGTTATACATATTAAATAAATAAACTATTTTATTAAATAACAATTTTTGAAATTCAGACCAATAATTTTTATACATGTCTATATATATAATATAGATAATTAATTATTAGATTTTATCATTTTTTTCTTAATTTAAAATGGTTTATAATTTTGATCAATGAGTATTTAGACATATAAAAAAATTTAAAATAAATTATATGGTGCTAGAATTCTAGCCGGTCCAAATAGACAGGCTTCGAACTGAATTTCAAACCAGTCCAATAAGTAGTTTAATAGGTCAAACTTCAAACATAATCTATACTTATACATTTAAAGTCTAAACCCAATACAAATCGAAATTGAGCAATTTTGAGCTGGTACAATGGCTAGGCTTCAGACTGAATTATAGCCGAATATTTTTGAACAAGATTTTTGAACTTTTTAACATGCCTCGCATAATGCTTTTGTTTTTGGGTTGCCTCGGCATGAAAAGAAAATATAATTAATGAAACATATATAAATATATATATATATATATATTACTATTTTTATTTTGCATTCCTGTTATAAAAAAATCAATAAAATATACAATTAGACGTAAATAAGAAATATTGTTATAAAGCAAAAAAATATGCATATTTATGTATCACACCTATAAAATAATATTTGGATATTATCGATATATGTATCTGCTTTAAATGTCTTTCATATCGTATTAAACTCGTTCCAAAAGTCCATATTACAAGCATTTGGGTGTTTTCACCAAAAAAAAAGAATTGGGGTGCGATTTACAGACACACAGAAAGTAATAACGATGTCGTCTCACGGGAACGCCTCTACCGCCAACGATCCTCGGCAGCCATCGGCGGCCAAGCCCTACGTTCCACAGGCGGTGGCTCCCCAAGATCTGCCCATTGATTACTCCGGATTCATCGCTGTCATGTTCGGTGTCGCCGGCGTCATGTTCAGGGTTTGAATTTGGAACCCATTTGGCCCCCTTTTTTATTTCTATTTTTATTTTTGTTGATTTTCAGATCCATAAATGTTCGAATCCACCTATTTTCTTTTGGGTATAATTGGGTTAGTTTTTATTTTTTGCAGTACAAGCTGAGCTCTTGGCTTGCCATCGTATTCTGTGCCCAATCGCTTGCCAACATGAGGAACTTCGAAACCGATCTTAAGCAGGTCTCAATGGCAATGATGTAAGTTCAGCTTCTCTATGCAAATCTAAGCATTTATATAAAATACATAATATTGATCTTCTACTCACTGAGCATGAAATTTGTTTACATTATTAATAAGTGTACCCAAAATGAGAAAGAGATCTGATTAGACATTGAATTTCAGCGCTTGAATGGATCATAGGTAGCTCTAAAATTCAGCCACTGATATAGGCACTGCAATTCAGGGTTCCATTAGTGAAACAAGCTTAGTCTTGTGGGCCGGGAATGGTTGAGAGGGGAATGGTAGTAGGGTAGGAGAGATTCATGAAAACTGAAACATTTTGCTTTGGGAATTTAATGAAAGCAAATGTGAATTTTTATTTTTTTTCAATGAAATTCAAATTGGTTGCTACTTGCTAGAATTCATATATGCCCTAGTAGGCAATGGCTAGAGTGACTATGTTCTCATCTAACTTATTCTGTTTATAAGAAATTTCTGGCTGGTTTCTGCTTTTTGAAAAATCTTAGCAAGTGGTGCCACAGTGGAAGCCAAGGAAGCTCATATACATGTAGGACATGCAAAGATTTTACTTATGAATAATCTGAAAGGAAATATGCATGCTGGATTGTATGTTTATATTTAGCACTTTTGGGTAATTGATCTTGATGACAATGGTAGAGTTGCAAAAGGAATCATTTCTTTCAACTGAATTTGAAGGGTTTTTGGACTTTCCGTATTCTGTTTGTCTGCGGAAAAATATAACTAAGATACCTGCTGGGTTTTTTTTTGGCAATATGTAGTTCCTGTAAGTGAAGTTGTAAGGATATGCGAGTCTGATCTGTGGTATCTAATTGCATTATTGAAGATGATTAATACGAAGTGTCACTTCTATTTAGACCATTGATCCTGTTGAACTCTTTTTTTAAAATCCTTTTTAAGGGGTAAATGGTAATCAATATTCGATTGGCCTTAATGTTTTTGCTTGATTGGTTATTGCATTTTTTTTTGCTCCGATTGTGGATATACTCATTGGTTTTTTAGTGTTTGAACATGTTTCTTTATGTTTTCCTTTTCCTACTACTGCGAGTGATTTTAATTTATATGCTTAAAACCAGGTTTGCCGTTATGGGATTGGTGACAAACTACTTAGGGCCTCGACCACCAACAAAAAGTTGAGATTCCATGGATCAGAGATTGAGATATAATATTCTAAAGTTTCTTCTATTTTGAATTGTAGTTGCTCTGATTTAGAGAGAAATGTTGAAATTTGATCCCTGCATTTGAGGACAAAAATAGTATTCCAGATTTGGAAATTCCATTTTACCTCTTTTCTGCTTCTGCACTGGATCTTAAAGCTCTTCTTCAAAAGAAAAATGTTAAAAGTACACTAATTGATGGCTTGATCTCAAAGTAAAAATTGATGGAAAATAAAAAATCATGGTGATGTAGATGAATGGTGATGAACTTATTCAAATTCATCAAGATTTAAAATTTGGTCAGTGTTCAAATTAGTTTTTCTCTTGCTTGTTAATAATATTTTTTTTTGAAGGAAAAGTTATCCCTCTAAGAATCGTACCTTACCTTAAACAGGTTGTCTATGCTACTATGGGAGAGGTCAAATTAGTTTATGTGATTTTTAATTAGGAGCATCTTAAATATTCCATGAATTGATAATATAGCTATACAAATAGCTTTTTACACCACCTTGGATTTCTTTTGAAAATAATAGTAAACTTGACTATAGCAAATAAAACAATAAAAATATATTTAAATAATATTAATTTATTTAAATATATATTATTTAAATATATTTTGATTGTTTTTAAACGAATTTAATTAGCGAATAACAACTTGTCAAGTTTACATGAAATTCACCGGTAATTATTATAAAATGTCAATTGTTTTTTTTTTTAATTTGATTAATAATTTATTTTTTCTATGTGACAATTAGCTTATTATAAAACTGTTGTCATAAAAAATAGATTATTTAGTAATGACCACTTTAAATTTGTCATTAAAACAAACTTTTAGTAATAGTCTAGAATCTTAATAGCATTACTTTATATATAGAGAGAGTAATTTTATAGTGCAGATTGTCACTAAAAGCATATTTTCAAGGACAACATTATTGCTAAAATAAATTATCAATGACAACAAATTTCAAATTAATCGTTAAAAATAAATTTTGAATGATAATCTAGACAATAGAATTTCTATATATGTATGTATATAATATATTTATATTTATATTCACTTTATATTATTTTTCTATCTATTAATACATTTTTTGTCACATAAATTGGTAAATAAATTGAGAAACAAATTAAATTGAAGCTTGTAGCATTTGGTCATAAACTAAACAGAGTTGACATTAAAGTGAGGTACATGTTGTGGTTCACTTGCCACAAATTAGAAAGAATTGAGAAGAAAAATTCAATGTATTATATCTCTCCTTTGAATTTACAATACCAAAAAACAAGAAAACTTCTCTTGGTTAACTCTCATTGTTGAATCTCACTATTTCTCTCTACAATCTCTGGATTGTATACCCACACACAGAACTATCTCTCTGGATAGCATGCCTCTCTCTCTTCCACTTGAAGCTCCACCACCCGAAGCTTGCAATTTATAGAAAAGAAAGATCAAATTTAAACAAAATTGAACCAAATGTCTTCTGCATCATTATCACAACAATAGGGTGACTGAAGAATGGTTGGAAGTTGGATGAAAGGAGGCAATCAATGTGGACGACATTATTGACTTAAAGCAGTTGAACTTCACAATTCTCCCTTTCCCGCTGTATTTTGAAATGATTGTCATCTAACGTCCACACCAGCTATGTCTATGCACATATACAGCTTCTCTTGCATAACGACCTTCGTTAGCATGTCAGTTGGATTCTCCTTTGTGTGAATCTTCACAAGTCTCAGCAATTGTTGTTCTATCACTTTGCGTATCCAATGATGGCGAATATCTAGGTACTTTGTTCGAGAATAATACATTGAGTTCTTGCTCAAATCCATGGCATTGTGACTGTCACAATGTATATTGTAGTCTTTTTGTTTAATGACCATCTCTATAAGAAAACACTTTAACCACAACATCTCTTCGGCGGCTTCCACTGCGACATTGTACTATGCTTTTCTTGTAGATAAAGTAGCGCACTTTTGCAATCTTAACTGCCATGACATAGCTCCCGCTGCAAAAGTATAGAGACAACTCAAAGTAGACTTCCTACCATCAAGGTCTAGCCATATATGGATCTGTATAGCCTTCCAAACTGGATTAGCTCCCTTTTAGCACAAACGCATCTTTGATGTACCTTTAAGGTACCTGAGAATCTACTTGACTGCCTCTCAATGTTTCTTTTCAAAATTTGAGAATCTACATGTGATTGTGAGAACTGGACTAGGATTAGAATTACAATTTGTCCCTCATCTCTCACGCTTCTCCTTTCGCTTCGGACTTTTGTATCTCCAAATAAGTCTTCATTCTAATCCACAATTTGATATCGCGGTAAACTTTTCCAGGCTTTCCCCAATAGATCTGCTTTCTCCAAAGCAGTAAATCTTCAACTTGGATTTCAAATCGCGGTAAACTTCTTTCTTTCTGCTAATCTCCAATTTTCCTTTGCCTGGTGCAATTTTTTTTTTTTTTTTTTTTAGAAGATTTAGAATAAGAAGCAGAGTGTTCAATTGGGGTTGCTTTGGATTTGTGGGTTTATTGATGTTTTTGCTAGTTTTACAGTGGTTTTAATGAGTTCCTGGTCAATTGAAAAGACACATATAAGATGTATAAGGCTTATAATTCTTTTTCAGTTCGTATTTATGCTGAAACTGAGATGGGCATGCTCTCCATAATTCTGGGTATACCAGCAGTTGTTCATCTTGGCCTTTTGGATAAAGCAGAGAATATAGATCTCAATTTTGTGGCTGTTCAGTTTTTTCCTGGTAGAACTTTTAAAACATTTTGTAGTCAAACAAAATGGAAATACAATCAGCAGTTAGATGCCAATGTGCAACTAATTTACTGGAGAAATCTTAGTTGGTGGCTTTTAATTTTTAAAATGTTGTGCAGATACTAATGTAAGGTGGTTGGTTTTGTTGGACAAATGATCTGTGTTTGTGTTAGTTTGACGTGTATTATGTATTAGTTCGTCTATTTATGGCTTTAGATTATTTAGTGTGCCAGTGTTTTTGTCCCTTCTATTCTTTCCTTTAGGAATGAGCTTGAATATCACTCTTGAGGATATAGTTTAATTCATAAAATATAAACTTCAAAGATAATTTTTTCTAAGTTTTTTCATGTCCTCAATAACATTAATGCCGTATATTCATTGATACAATGTATAAAAGAAAAATAAAGGTTAACTTTAAGAAAAAAAAAAATTCTAGTTGCCCATGAGAAGATCATAGAAAAAGAGTTAAACATGCACAGATAATTGTTTTGCTTAAAGAGCTTAATTATTTTGATTCCCCTATTTCTTTATTTTAAATATTGTCAATTTTTTTTTTTTTGCTTTGAAAATGACAATTTGTTTGAATTTGTGTCTTTTTTAATTATTGGTCCTGAAAAGCATTTGTGCATTTTTTGTTGAAAAACAATTATTTCTCATTCATAATCTCATTGTTATGATTTTGTTTTTCATTTTTGAAATGAATGAGGAAAGAAAGATTATACTATACTTGATTGCAAGAAATATGCATTTGGAAGGGATAATTATTTGTTTAGAGCATGTAATGATGGCCTATGTGTGGCGCATATGCATTTTGAAAAGTATGTGTTTAAGAATTGTACATTCACTATGTATGAAACTCGTTTGAGTGTTTTAGATAATATTATATGTTAGTGATAATGAATGTGTCAATCAACTTAAAATGGATAGGAACACATTCAATTTGCTATTTGAATTACTACGTACGGATGAAAATTTTAAAAAAAGATAGTGTGGTTAGTATAGAGGAACAATTGTGTATGTTTTTACATGTACTTGCTCATCATGTTAAAAACCGAACCATTGGAAGTAGATTTAAGCGTTCAGAAAAACTATTAGTTGGTATTTCAACTCGGTGTTGAATAGAGTATTGCGGGTGCAATGTAGCTTATTAAAATCTCTAGAATCAGTGCCTGCTAACTGTACTAATGATAGATGAAAATTTTTTAAGGTATGTTTATACATTAGCATGTTTGTTATGTTACTATAGAAATAAATGTAATATGACTTATTAAATTTATTATAATCAATTGTATAAAATTGTTTGGGAGCACTAGATGAAAAATTCATAAACGTTCAAGTGTTTGATATTGACAAGCTTAGATATCGAACACGAAAATGAAAGCTTGCCACTAATGTATTAAGTGTTTGTGATCGGAACATAATATTTATTTCTGTATGAACTGATTGGGAAGATTAAGCTTCCGACTCTAGAGTCCTCAGAGATGCTTTTAGTAGACCAAATGGGTTAAAAGTTACAACTGATAAGAATAAATTGTGATGGAGTTTAAAATTAGTTGTTACAATATTTAGTTTTGTTCGATAGAATTAAAAGTTAATTATGATTTACTCATATTATATTATTATTATTATCTTGTGGATGTTTGATACATAAATAGTCAAAGTTTTCTTGCATCATTTAAAGGGACGCGTTATCCACCTTTTAGAGTAGAGAGTTGGTTGTGCACCATAAAATTGAGACGAATACTTTAACATGAAGCATGCATCTACACAAAATGTAATTGAGAGGTGCTTTGGATTACTTAAAAAGCGTTGGGCCATATTAAGGAGTTCATCATTTTATCCAATCAAAATACAAGAGAGAATAATCACTGCATGTTGTCTTCTACATAATCTTATTATGAGAAAAATGTCAAGTGATCCAATTGAACTTGAGCTAGATGAAATGCAAGGTGTCAAACCAATAGTAGACAATGACACGATAGGATCTATCGAGGCATCAAATGAATGGAGTGACTGGAGGGATAATTTGGTTACACAAATGTATAATGAATGGAGGGCACATAAGAATGGTTAAAACTATTTATTTTCTTGCATTTATATTTTTTATTTGTTATGGAACTTGTACTACGTATTTTTCTTTTGTTATAGGATTACCACTGTGTATTCTTTTATGAACTTGTACTATGTATTTTTCTTTTTTGATGAACTTGTACTAAAATGTTAGTTTGAATATTTTAGTTGGATTGAATACAAAGCATTGGATCATGTTCTTGTAATTGATATTTTGATTTTTTGCTATATTGTGAAGTTGGTTTAGAAATGAATAGTGGAAGTGGCAGCCATGATAATAAACGAACAAGAAAATTTAATAGGCATGTGTGGAGTAAGATTGAGGAGGACACACTGTTAATTATCTTTGATGAGGTAGTGGCCAAGAGGTACTAAACTGAAAATGGTACCTTAAAACGTGGCACATTCAATTTTATTGAAAAATCTTTAGCAAATTTGGGTCCAGGATGTGATTTTAAAGCCAATCCATATATTAAATTAAAAATGAAGAAGTGGAAAAAAAATTATGAAATCGTTTTTGATATGTTAAACAAGAGTGGCTTTGGATGGAATGACACGAAGAAGTGTATTGAAGTAGACAATAATGAATTTTGGGCAGACTATGTGACGGTTTGAATTAAAAACCTTTGTACAAATTTAATTGACAAATTTTATATTATAATTTTGTTCCAACCGTTTATGTTTATATAATTACGTAGAGTAACATAGATGCTGACGGATGGAGAGATAAACCATTTTCCATGTATGAAAGTTTGGCTTATACATTTGGATTGGATCGTGCGATTGGCAGAGATGCTGAAACTCCAGCTGACATGGTTGCATATCTTCATAATGATGTTGAGATTGAAATTCATCCAATTGACATTGGAGAAGATGAGGAGCATTATCCAATATCAATTGGTCAAACTTCACGGTCTCAGCAAACCAATTGTCGAAAGAGATCTAAACCATCTGATGGAATAACTAGTGGGTTGGATAACATTGCTGAATCATTGAAGGAAATAATGGGTGAATCTAGAAAATAGTATAATAAACTAGCTGATTCTATATATCCTAAGCTTACTGAAGAAATGCAACAAGTTATATGTGCTGAACTTAGGAGGTTAGGTTATTTATTTNAACCATCTGATGGAATAACTAGTGGGTTGGATAACATTGCTGAATCATTGAAGGAAATAATGGGTGAATCTAGAAAATAGTATAATAAACTAGCTGATTCTATATATCCTAAGCTTACTGAAGAAATGCAACAAGTTATGTGTGCTGAACTTAGGAGGTTAGATTATTTATTTTATAATGTGTCCAATATTTTTGTTATTTATATCGTAGAAAGTACACTAGCATATTTTGTATATGTAGATACTTGTAATGGCTGATCAAAAAGTATATGTTGTGTTCAAAAGAAGACAGCCATGGATTTATGATTCATGGGTAAAATGTCAAAAACAAATTCATAAATTCAAAGGCAACTCATACAAATCCTATCATTCAATAGATGAAGCAGAAATAACTTATGTTTCATATATTAAACGCACAATTAAAAATAATAATAAATGCTCTACAATGGAAATGAAAGTTAATTATAGTGCACCCAATTATCAAAGCATAAATAAATATTCATTTTTCATCGGTTTAATTGTCGGTTGCACAGTTGAAGTAGTTATTATGAGTATATTAGCACATGTGTATTATGTTAATTCTTATTATTATATTTTTAATTTTAGTAGCTTTTTTGTTTGTTATGAACAATTACAACATATTTGTATTAAATTATGTTTAATATTTTCGAAATTACATAATATTATGTTTCATTAAATTTATAATTAGAATTATATTACAATATATTTTTATATACCATGTTTATTTAAATTAATAATTAAAATTACATTTTATAGAATATTTTATGACATTATTTGATGTCTTCCTCTATTTTCTGCTACGAGGGCATGTGACTGACCACTGCCTATGTCATTTCTCCTAGCTTTTTCATTGAATAGAGCATCTTTAATCATTGACATAGTAAGCTTTCCGTTTGGGGTCGAATTGTTGAGAAAAACTACCAATGTCTTCTAGCTGTCTGAAAGATAGCTAAAAAGTAAGAGGGCTTGTTCCTCATCCCTTAACTATAAGTCCACAACAGATAATTGATCTATCAGGCTCTGGAACTCATTGGTATGCTCGACTACAAAAGTTCCACTTTGTAGCTTCAGATTCACCAATCGCCTCATCAATAAGGCTTTATTTCAAGCTCTCTTGGCCTAATACATGTCTTTCAATTTTTGCTTAAAGACATATGCGTCTGTTTCTTACGTGACATGATGGAAGACACTGTGATTAATCGATTGCCGAATTTGACCAGTCATTTTTCTATTAAGTGTTTCCTAGTATGCTTCTTTGCTAGGATCATGGTTCTTTCCTTTTGCTTCTAAAAGGATAAATATATATTTACAACTAAGGAGATCTTCTATTCGAAGCCTCCAAAGTATATAGCTGGTGACAGTGAGCTTGATCATAGCTCTTGAAGATGATTCTTCATTAACATTTTTGGTCTATAAAGGCTTGATCAAACAATTAGAGCTAAGTTAGGTAAATCAGAGTTCACTATTGTGTCTGGAAAGGTAAAAAATGGTGGATTTGGACTATCTTAGAATCAAAAACTGAATCTAAAAAATTTAGGCCAAAAACTGTAATTTAAAAAATAAAGGGCCAATTTATAATTTTTGAAAGTTCATGAGCCAATAATCAATTTCTGATAATTTGAAATTCGATGCTGATGTTGCACTACAACTGACTTGCTAGATGACGTGGTTTATTGCTGACGTGGCTAGTCGATGTGGCACTGCCATGTTTTGATGGCTAGGATGATGATGTGTCAGTTGACATGGACATAACTTTCATATGACTCTGGGCTGGAGCGGACGTGGCAGCTAACTGGGTTGTCTTCAACCTTGAGACGGCGCATGAAGCACGTGGAGAGTTGCAGCTGACTTCGGCCGGCGCATGACGGTGCGTGGAGGCGTTTCTCCAACTCCGATTCACTGTTCTGGCTTTCTCTCGGCGATACATTTTACCTGGTATTTTCATATACTAATTTTGAGCAAGTTTTCAACATTGAATAACAGAGGCTCTGTATTGTTTGAAATTAACATTCCAAACTCACTCTTAAGCTCTGATACCACTTGATGTGGTTCATTGACTACAAATGAGAAAGAATTAAGTAGAAAAATTCAATGTATCATATCTCTTTCAAAAAAAAAACTTCTCACTATGGAGTCTCACTCTTTCTCTCCATAATCTCTCTGTCCATTGTATATCCACACACAAAATTATCTCTCTGGATAGCTTGCCTCCCTCTCTTCCACTTGATGCTCCACCACCCAAAGCTTGCTATTTATAGAGAAGAGATATCAAATTCAGACAAAATTAAACCAAATGTCTTCTGCATCATTATCACATCAATAGGGTGGCTTTAGGATGGCTGAAAAGTGGCAATCAATGTGGACGAAATTATTGACTTATAGCAGCTGGACTTCAAAGTAACATGTTGGCAAAAACCAAACATATTCTATCAAATCGACCAAACCGACCTTGTTAATCATATAAAAATTTATGTTATTCATATATAGACTATTAACGATATAAAGATTATATGTTAGCCATAATCTTTGCAATAAAGATGCTGAGACTGTGTATCACCTCCTTCTTACATGTACTTTTGCAGTGGCTTTATGAGATTTTATTTCTTCTCTTTATGGTATTTCTTTAGATACTAGTGAATACTCTGTTGCCTCTTTTTTTGCAAAGCTTTGCAGGTGCCTTTCAGTTCTCAAGTTGGATCTTTGTTGATTTCGGCATCGATTAATTTCTGGTTTTTCTATTATTTGGTTTGCTCGAAACAAGTGCTTGTTTGAGGGTGTTTGGATTCCTTTGCATCAAGCTTTGTCTTCGGTTGGTCAAGCTATTCGAGAGGCTAATACACTTCATACGGGTTTCATGCATAATACCGTGGATGAGCTGTTGGTGTGCTTCGGCAGCTTTGTGTTAGTTTGATTCATCGCCGGCCTAAACCTGATTGTGTTGAATTTGCTTTGGGGTACTGATTTGGGTAGTTCAAATTATATCACAGTTAAACCGTAAAATTGAGTTTACTCTCTAATCAGATTTACTGCCAATGTTAATATACGTATTAATATTCATACTGGCTTGTCTTCCCATTCTACCACATTGTTGACCAGAGGACACATTCAAATGTAGCAGGGCTGGTAATTGTGCTGCAACACCTGGGAGATTTTGAAAATCATTGTGCACAAAGAGAAAATAGGACACATTAATTCGCTGCTGGATTGCTATTAACTATTGGACATTGTCTCTGTAATGATTAGGAGTGTGACCAATTGGTTAATTACCTCTTTGATTATGGCCTCTTGTGCCTTCTTTTGGTTTATATATAACATATATGTTTAAGGAAAAAGAAAAAGAACATGCGACAGTAACAAACAGAATCCGTGTCTTTATTAACAAACATAAGGTGATTGAAAGAAATAAATATTAATGAAAAGTTCCTTATAATCTGTTTTATAATTTAACTTTATAACGTAGAAAAACTTCGAAAATTGTATTACTGCTTTGAGTTTATAAAATGAATTCATGACTAAAGTCCAACTAATTATAATAAATAATAATATTAATA